>PVJD01002135.1:208318-218475 GCA_004026545.1 Mormoops blainvillei | reverse complement strand
CCATCTGTAACTGCTTGTGAAGCCAGCATTAGGCTCTCCCATGTCTTAATTCCATCTTGAGTAAGTGGGGTTCTAGGGCTCAGGTTCTAAGCTGGAGTTCCAGACGCCTGGATTGTGGGGGGCCGGTGGACAGCAGAGGTGTTAAGCGAGGACCAATCTTAAGCACCGGTGAGAAGGAACTGGACAGAAAGACACTGTTACCAGTAAGAGGCAATATAATCAGAACCAGATTGGACAGAGAGCAGGTGGAACTAGGGCCTGAAGATGCCCTGGGTCCCTCTGCGTGGTTGGAGGGGTTTTGGTAAGTCAGGCTCGGTGAGAATTAGAGAAGTTGTACTGGTCTAAACCTGCCAATCATGAGTAGCAGCGAGAGACCTTTCTAGTTCATGCTGGCTTTCTTACCTGGATTTCTTACTAGAATTCTTAATTCTAATAGAACAGGATGACATATGAAAAATTTTTTAAAGAAATTACCCAGTGTGTTCCAGCTTTTTAGCTGCTTTCAACTTGATAGAAAAAGGTCTTTTTTCCATTCCCAACCAGGAATTTCTATACTTCAAAATGTCTGAGCTGCTTACATATGACCCTACCCCCATTCCACCTCTGTATGTCCCAAACCCACCACATTATGTTTCTGGGGGAAATAACAAAATAACAGCTTTTGAAGGGGTTTAAGTCAGTGTCACACTGATTGTTGAAGATGGAGGCTAAAAAGGAGACAGGTGTGAGCCCTAGCAAAAGAGCTTTAGCTTCTCTTGAGAGAAGGAAGACATAGGTGGCCTCCTGCACGTGGTGGTGACCTACCACACTGCTAGGGTGACTGACTGTCTCAGTTTGCTCTGGACGGAGGAATTTCCTGGGACGAGGCCCTGACCAACAAAGCCACGAATGTTGGCTATTGTCAGTGGTAGTTGTGGTAATGTTATAATTGTTCCTTAGTTCCTACTCTGGTGTCCTCAGAGACTAGCATTTATCATAGTCTAGTTTTTGCTGTTACCCTCAGCTTGGTAAAATTCACACACTTGTATCCAAATGCCTCTTTTAAAAAAATTATTAAATTTATTGGGGTGACACTGGTTAACAAAATTATATAGGTTTCAGGCGTACAATACTATGACACATCGTGTGCCCACCGCCCAAATTCAAGTCTCATTCTGTCACCATATACAGGGTCCGGCACAAATAACAACCCTTTTTAATTATAAAATCTTTTATTACAAAATCGTAAGCATGTAATTCTGTACCATAACAGTACACACTCAAGCTCACCATATGACATAAATGATTACACATACATTATTACCTTACCAACCACACTCAAGCCGGCACTACTTCTGCGGGTCCCCGTATTTGACCCCCTTTACCCTGTACTACCCTCCCCCTAACCCCTTTTCCTTCCGGTAATCACCATACTGTTGTCTGTGTCAATGACTTTTGTTTGTTTGTCTTATGTATTCATTTGTTGTTTTCAGTTTTATATCCCACATTTGAGTGAAACAATATGGTTCTTGACTTCTTCCATCTGACTTATTTTGCTTAGCATGATATTCTCCAGATCCATCCAAATTGTTGCAAATGGCAGTATTTCATCTCTTCATATGGCTGAGTAGTATTCCTTCAAATGCCTCGGATTTCAAGCACTTTCCTGCTTTGAGAATGGCAGTCACTTTACACTCTCCTTTGACTAAAATGTGAGCACCACGAAGGTGGGGCACCGGCTCTGAGTGGCTCACTGTTGCACCACAGCACCCCACTGGACCTTGTTCATCCTGTGCATTGAACGGCCATTGGTCTTTTAAGAGAAATCGGGTGCATCTCCCCCATCCTGGATGAGAGAGCACTGGGAGCAGGAGGGGCCACTGTGACTCTGAAATCAGCCCTCGCAGCATGCAGGGAAGGGCTCCCCAGCCACACATTTCTGTCTCTAGCTCAGGCATACAGCACGCCGGCTCTAAAAACCTCACATGCAGAATGAGGAATCTTGTTTTCAAATAGAGGGTCACTGCTGATTTCACACTTTTAATTGATGAATGAATATTTACATTAAAAAAAAAGCAGTTAAGGGACCCGGCATAGAAAGCGTTGATTGTGAAGCAGTGAATAGATATACTTATCGTTTCCAATGCTTCACAGAAGAAAAATTCAGGGAAACTGAGTGCCTTAAGTTCACCATTCTCATTCTGAATACAAACTCTTGTGCCTAACCACCCTCCTTTATATAACACGTTAGTTATAAACATCATCATCTGTGCTTGCCTGAGTGTACAGCTGGGAGAAGCCTGCTTTAGCTGGCGACATCTCTTTCCAGAACCAAAAAACGTGATTTTCATTCCTGAAAGGACTTCACCCTGTTCTTAGAATAGATCTATTGCAGAATGTTGGGCTCTGGGATAGGGAAACCTGAAAACCTTGTTTATGGAAGAGATGAAAACTCACTCAAATCTGTTTGGTCGAGGTAGTCTGTCTGGACATTCTATATTTTGTCTTAACCATCTTTAAGAAACGCTCACTGGTCCTTTCTCTAGGGAGAGGATTTGTGGATCATTTGAACATGAAGGCATGTAAATGAATGGGCACGGCTGTGTTCAAATAAAACTTTGTTTACAAAAAGAGGAAGCCCAGCCTTAGTTTGCCAAACCCGACTGTAATGGTGAAGCCTGGGAGCTCGAGTTCTGCCCACATTATCTGAATATTCTGAATGGATGCTCATCACCAAGTATCTGGTTTTTGTGTCAGAGAGACATGTGCTCCAACTGCAATACTCTGGTATGAGTTTTTTAGAATGGTTGAGAACCATGTCAGTACCTTTGTTCCAGATAGTTTTATGTGAAGAATCCAAGTATTCGGAGGGCATGATATTTTATTTCCCAGTGTCAAAGCAAACTAGGATGAAATTCACTTAAATGCATTTATCTCAAATAAAGGAAAGAATTGTAGCTGCTTGGGAACTGAAAAGGGTAACTAAGCCTACATTTTGGTTGGATTGCCACCCAGTCTGACTTCAGAACTTAAAATCATTGTGAATTTTTATTGATCCTATGTTTGATTAAATTTTGTTTTTAAGTTAGAAATTAAAATGGTATAAAAGAAAATTAAAATAAAAGAAATTAAGCCATAAAATTTTTGGTCCCTTTAATGAATTCTTCCAACCTCAAGTCAAAACCAGAAATATCTCACATATGAATTAAATGCCATTAGAAATCATATAATGGTACCTGCCCCCATCTCCAAATAATGCAAATCCATTGATTCTTCACCTGTAACCCTTTGATAGATGCTGACAAATTCCTCTTCCAGTGAATTTCTAGATTCAAGCATTTCCCAAGGCCTATGCCTGGTAAACCCATTTAAAACCTCTGAACTGCCAATAATAACAGGCCTTAGAGGATTTTCCAAGGAAATGAAAATGTTTTCCAAAGCATTCTTAAATCTTTAGCATTTGCTCAGTTTATACAGGAGAGAGTAAGAGGGAAGAGAAGTCGTGCTACCAGTAAAAATGCAGTCCCTTTCTCACAGGATAGGCAGGAGGAATGAAAATGCTCTGATGAGGCTCAGTGTCCTTACATCAGTGTGACTACAGCCCTTCCTGGCCAACCAAAAACATCCGTGGGTTGGGTACAGAGTGCCTTGGGCTGTTATAGGTGGTCTTCGGCCCTGCCTCATAGGGTGACAGGCACCTGAATATGCTCAAGTGGCACATCCGACCAGGGACGTTAAACGAGAATGGTCACCTCTGTTCAACAATATAATATTGTGTCAGTCACTTAAAAGTGAAACCGCAGATTTATTGTGGAGGCCTAATTCTGTTTTTCCCAAGGGACTTTTTGCTGTCCTCTGAAATGGCACTGAGGAGACACTCTGGTTTTGGACAAAGGCAGAAGGAGCGAGGAAGGCAGAGATGCAGAAAGAAGCCCAAGCCTTCGCGATGAACACAGTACATAAAACCTGTCCTGCCTGTAGTCTTCCATCTGCAAAGATTTCTGGGCCTGCTGTTTTCATCAGGAGAGGCTCTTAATTCACAATATATTACAATTTCCCAAGTTATTACATAAGAGATTAACTGCTCATTTTTGAGAATGTGTAAATAACATTTTCTTCTGAAGGTGGTAATGAAACTAATATTTTGTTTTACAGTAGCCCACTCAATCACCTAATGACCAGCTCTCTAGCTCTCTCTGTGACGCGTCACGGCTGACAACTCAGAACATCCCGCTGCAGGGCGAGTCGCCGAGTGGACGCACGATACTGAGCACACGCCCGCGCCAGGCCTGCTGTGTTGACCGTCCTCCCAGCAACTAAGCTGGACAATCTGAACAGCTTTAATAGGCCATGACCACTTCCTACCCTTCATTTCTTATAATCGTAGAGTTTTCTTTCTTGAAAACAACAATTATTACAGAGATTACCAGAGTGTCACATACAGCAGTGAAGGTATCCTGAAAGACTACAGTCAATTTGAAATGTTGAACTGACTCATAAGTTTTCCAAGGCTTTGGATCATTTGCATTTCTAAGTTTATACCAGACACTGCAATGTTAAATTATCTGAGCTTCTGTTTGGTAGTAATGGTGTCAGAGAAGGAAGGGTAATGAGGCCACACAGTATCTCATGTCCACATCCCATGCAATTTTTACAGAATGCTGCACTGTGTAAACTGCAGCTACAAAACAGGCAATTATTGAATTGAATTTCCCATAAAATCCATCCAAGTAAATCTCGTATCCTCTATCTTTTCCAGATGAGCATTTTGCCTTTGAGAAGATGCCGTAGAAGGTACACTTGCCACAGAAACCAGCAGTAAGATTTCTAGTCTCAGACTGTAAGCTTTTCATTTCATTAGCTCTTTCCTCCACCTCCTTTCTTCACCTAGTCAACATGTATGGAGCACTTCGTGTATGCGCAGCACAGTTCCAGGCTCTGTGGATACACCATGAACAAAACACAGGAAAGTGTCTGACTCAGGGTGCTTACATTCTAGGAAGGGGAGATGGACAAGCGCCGAAATACATAGTATCACAGGGTTTCAAAACAGCTAAGAAATGCCCTGTCTAAAATCTCTGATAAAGTGAAAGGAGAGACCAATAATGGACAGTAGGAATTTCACTAGTCCTATGTTCATCAAAGTTGGGTACATTTAATTGAGTCCTTCACTCTGGGCCTCAGTTTCCTCATCTATAAAATGGGGGAAGGTTAAGTAATTTTTTTAAAGAGAAAGGGCCCTTTTAGGCTCTTATTTTTTTCATGGGTTTATGGGAACCTCTTGCACAAAATCCAGAGTCAGTCTGTTATCTGTTCTACAGTTTAAAAACAATGTTTAAAAGTGAACTATAAGAAATCCTTAGGTATCCCACATACATTCAGCACTTTAAATGTCAATCTAAACTTCATAAATATCAAATGTCCTGTTGACAACTGCTTGAGAATGAAGTTTTGTTGCTCTGATTACCTATCTGAGAAAAGTTATGCATTCATAAAAGCCTACTCCCTTCCACTCTGGGTCCCACTTCATTTGTGAAAGGTTCTCTAGCTGTGAAATCCTTTCCTGGGTGTGACATTGTCTCTCTCCTACTAACCCAGATCACTGACGCTGTGCCCCTATTCAACCTTTTCCACTGGACTATGAGCTCCACAAAAACAAGGGGTTGGGTCCTCGATTCTTTGAAGAACAACCCAGATGAGATTCTGTCCAGGTAATAGATAGACATGTAAGCATGGCACCTACCTCATGTTTTATGGACATAGGCCTTTTGGGAGCCAACATTAGTTCTTCCTGCTCTAAAAATAGTTGTGCTAGTAAAATCAGAGCTATAGTGTACCAAAGGGTACTCTTGTCCGAAAAGAAAAAAAAAAAAGAAAATGGTTTCCAGAACAATTCACACATTACAACAATATGAATTAATGAATATCCTCACCTCTTCAGAAGCCCTGGTGGAATATTAATGTATATTTAATAATGCAAGCGAAGTAGCACATATTTTGCAATCAATTAAATTTTCTTTAAGAAGATAACATAGCTGGAGAGCTGAATGTCAAATAAGGTTAGGCTCATACTTGTTAACTTGATATGAGTCATGAAACCTCTGATTCTTTTGAAAGACAAATTGCATTCATTGGTTTCATTTTGAAAAATAAAAACTCAAATTTCAATCAATCCAGCAGCTAAGAGTGACAGGAAAATTTACAGGACTCTAAGGAATCTTGTCTTATCTGGATCGGGTCCCCACTGACACCTCAGAGGTTTCTGAAGGCGGTATGCTCACTGTTTGCGTTTTATCAGTTGCTGCGTAACCAAATAGCCAACACATGTGTTCAGATTTGATTAGGTGGGTCCTATCAGGGGGACTCATCTTGTCGGTGCCTTTGGAGGCAAAGTGAAATTGCTGCCTCAATACTGAATTTAATTCCTTCCTGTTTCTCTGTGCTGTCAAGATATATATCATACAGCATCAATGTTATCAGAACTGCCTAACACAGACTGTTGGGTAGACTACAGTCTTTACTCTCCTGTCAGTCACTACAAAGGAATAATGATCACTTCCTTGCTTGGGTGAACACTACCACTGCAGGACCAGATGGGCAAGGGCATTCCACGTAACCTTGAAGAACCTTGAAGCAGCATCACGGTATCTTCTGACAATAAACAAGATCTCAAATGGTGCCTGGTCTATGAGATGAGGGCAGGCCCGGCAGATGTGAGCTGTGTAAATAAATGTCTGAGAAGAATGAGGAGGTTCAGACAACTTTTGGCAACCTGGATCACAATTCGAGGTAAATTCTTGCTAGTAAAGAAAAGGCACATTGGTGTACATCATGGAATTTGAGTACGCGTTTAAGTTGTTGAGTATATGCCACCAGTAAAAATGCAGTCCCTTTCTCACAGGATAGGCAGGAGGAATGAAAATGCCCTGATAAGGTTCAGTGTCCTTACATCAGTGTGACTACAGCCCTTCCCGGCCAACCAAAAACATCCGTGGGTTGGGTACAGAGTGCCTTGGGCTGTTTTAGGTGGTTAGGGATCCTGAAAGTCACTGTGTGCAGTGTACTCTTTGGGGTGGAAGTCTTTGAGCGGATAACTCTTAAGTCCAAACCTCCATGGGCACCATGGCTTCTTTGGTTCCAACAGAAGGTAGGAGGCTTTCTGCAGCCAAGAAATAAAAGGGGAACTGCACCAAGAACCCACGGATCTTTTTCAGTTCTTCCTCAGCTCTAATGGGGTCTTCCTTTGCCAATATGGGCTTGGTTATAAAGTCTCTCAGTTGAATTAAACTGTGTACTTCATCGCTGGGAAGGCACCGGAACACCTGGTTAAACACAAAAGAGTTGCTTTTCTTACTTACTACAAAGAAACTGCAAGATATGATTCCTTCCAAAAATGAAAATCATAGATAGATTTCTATATCTGATCCATACAAATTATTAACCCCAGGATAAAGTCAAGCTCTTGGTAAGGAATTTCAATGATGTTGTTATTATTATTATTATTTTGGATAATAATCAATCTTTAGTTTCAGTGGAGGTTCTGGCTTAAGAGGAAAATTGCATAATTTATTTTCTCTAACTTTTTATTTTGAAAAATGTTCCTATCTGTACCTTCACTAACAGTTATCAATTGCATGCTTATTTTCCTAGTTGAAAATGAGTTTCAGACATCAGAGCACTTCAGTTCTGCATACTTCAGCATGCGTTCCTTAAGAATAAGGACATGTGTCGATATAATCACAATGCCATTCTCACACCTCAGAGAATCAACTGCATGTCATTTAAGATATGGTCCACACTCAGATTTATTCTAAAATGTCTGGGATGGCTGTTATCACCCCAGTCCAAGATTCAAATGAGGCTGTCCATGCGTTTTAAAAACATTTTGAAAGGCTCCATGCACATGACCTCTTTGATCATGCCCTTGAGTCTCAGCAAGAAACAAGGCTATGCAGTCATCATGTTTCCTGAGGAACGATGAAGTCCCTGGGCTGGAAGGGACTCTGCAAATCATGAAGATGAACACACTCTTACCCAATCTGATATTCAATGGATCTCAGCTTGAGTATGTTATGATGGAAAGCTGGCTACTTCGTGAAGTAACCTGTTTCACTGGTAGACAACCCTTAACTCTTGTACATAATCAATGGATAGAACTTACCAGGAAATGCATTTGACCTCCCTAACAGATGGGATGGATTTTAAAACATCTTTCCAAAATTAAAGCTGTCCAACAAAGAAAATGTCTCATTATTTTTAAGCTTCATTACAAGGATGGATACCACTCACCACATACTATGTGATAAATACGTTTAATAGACTGTTCTTTATCCTTGTAACTGCCCTAGTAAATATTCCTCCTAATTTATAGAAGAACGGAAGGCTCAGAATGTTAAGTCGATATACACAAAGTTATATCACCTGCAGCTGGGTGAGATGGATTGGACCCAGGCCTGACTCATTTTTTGATCTCTTCTGCCTCTTTTCTCTTTGTCACCAGACATGTACAAAGGCTGGGTAACCACCTAAGGATGCTAAGGATGATCATGATGGATTCCTGAATCAGATGAGAGATCAGAATGCCACTGAAATCTCTTCTAAACCATAATCGGTGGTGCTTTTTGACTCTTTGTTTTCTAAGGCCTATAAAGAAGTATGTTAGTATGACTTGGAGATATGAGGCCTATCCAGAAAAATTCCAGCCATTAGTAATAAAATGAGACCGTTTGCATGACACTGATGATTGATGTAGGCTGGAAGCCAAGGAGAGAGGACTGGGATGAGTATGCGTGAACAAAGGCAACTTCACTGTACTAGTCAGTGGGGGCAGTAGACGCTGTTGAGTGAGCATGTGTACTGTGTGGCCATCATATTTAAAATGACTGAGCAAACAAAGCAACGAATCTGTATTAAATTTTGCATTAAGCTTGAACATTCCTCCACAGAAACTATCCGGATGATTCAGAAGGCTGCAGCCACGGGCAACTGGTGATTGGGAGCTTCATCACAACAACGTGCCTGCTCATGCATCATGTCTTGTGCAGAACTTTTTGGTGAAACATCGAATTACCCAGGTGACTCAGCCCCTCTACAGCCCAGATTTGGTGCCCTGCGACTTTTTGACTATTCCCAAAACTAAAATCACCTTTGAAGGGGAAGGGATTTCAGAGCATCAGTGATATTCAGGAAAATACAACAGGGCAGCTGATGGCGACTGGGAAAATTGCATGAGGTCCCAAGGTACCTACTTCGAAGGGGACTGAGGCGTCATTGTCCTATCTACAATGTTTCTTGTATCTTCTTCAATAAATGTCTCTATTTTTCAGAGCACCTGGCTGGATACCTTCTGGACAAACCTCATATATTGTTTTTTACACTCATTAAGAATATCCTGTTCCAATAATATACAGAAATAATGATGTGCTTTTGTGATGAGATTCAATGAAAAAAAGAGCAAGAGATATGTGAGACTTACCTTGTCATAAATTGTAGCATTTCGAGCTGCTGTTGAAACCCATACCTCCTTGAAGAATTTGTCACTCACTGGATCTTGAAGGTCCTCACTTGGGTCAGAAAGATAGCCAAGCACAATCCTGAAATACAAGTGTCCTCTAAATTGAGTAACAATGATAAAGCAGTTTGTTGCAGGCATTGTTTCTAGTGGTAACTTTTTAAAACTCTGTGTGTGCATGCATGTGTGTGTTTATATTTTTTTAAAAAACCTATGTTGCAAAACAAAACAAAACAAAACAAAAAACCCTCACTTGCTATGATACTTGGAAGATTTAACTGTTGGACAGAGAGAAAGGCCTTAATTTTGATCTGAGTGTCCTTGTAATTCGGCCTAAGGGTGTGAGAACCTTGGAGGATAGAATTAGCATTAGTAACATGTGACAGTAAATGTGCTAAGCCTCTTCCAAGAACTATCTCAGTAAATCCTCAACAACCTTATAAAAAAGTAACTATTACTATCTTCATTTTATCAATAAGGGAACTGAAGCACAGAGAGGTTAAGTAACTTGTTCAAGGTCCTGCCGCTGGTAAGCTGTAGATCTGGGATTCCAACCAGAACCACTGGGCTCCCAAACCTGTGCTCTTCACTGTGATTTGACCGACCGACCAACCTTCCTTCCTTCCTTCCTTCCTTCCTTCCTTCCTTCCTTCCTTCCTTCCTTCCT
>PVJD01002135.1:0-208218 GCA_004026545.1 Mormoops blainvillei | reverse complement strand
TACCTGTCCACCTAACCCTACTCACCATCTTTTAGAATTCAGTGCAAAGTCACTTCTATCAAACTTGCTATGACTCCCCCCTTTTCAGTCTCCCGTTTCTCCCTGTCAACCCTAGGAGGTTTGAACATTCTATAATTCATATATGTTTTATTTTTATCAGAGTACCTGCAATACTTTCTGCATTGTTTTTGTTTTGTTTCTAACAGGCCCACTTCTAGCATATAAATTCTTTGAAAGAACATGACTTTGCTATTCTCATAACCCCAGAGTGCCTGGCATAAAAGAATCCACATATTAGATCTTGTCTGAATTGATCATATATAAACACGGGACTAGAAATAAGAAATTTTCAAGCAAAGCAAGACAAGTTTTAGAGGTCATATTTGAAAATTATAAAAACCCTGTACTTACAGAAGTTCTTAAGGTTAAAAAGTACTTCCACCTTAATCCTGTGAGGTAGATGGTACATGATTCCCATTTTGCAAAAGGGAAACTAAAGTTTGGAGACACACTAGTACTAGAGCTAAAATTCAAACAGAATCTAAAGCCCTTCGGTAGGTTTAAAGAATATCAAAAAGGCTTGTGCTACAAAGGAAACAGAAGTGGGGGGAAAGGCCTGACGGACTTTGGCTTTCACACTGAGTGAAACTGGGACACACTGCAGACAGTGGGGGCAGAGGAGTGACAAGGATCTGACTTGCACATTAAAATATGGCTGCTGTAGAGAGAAGAGACTGTGCAGCGCAAGGGTTAGAACAGGGACACCAGTTAGGAGTTACAGCAGTAATGTAGGTGAGAGATGATGGCAGCTCGGGTGGCGGAGAGGAAGGTAGAGCCAACAGGTTTTACTGATAACGCAGGTGTTGGGTGTGAGAAAAAGTGAAACATCAAGGATGACTAGCAGGCTTTTGGCTTGAGCAACTGGAAGAATGTGGCTGCCATTAGCTGAGACTGGAAATTCTATGGGTAGAGCCAGTTTGTGAGGGAAGATTAAGAAGTTAATTTAAAATCTGTTGAAATATCTATTAAATATTCAAGTGGCAATGTTAAGTAGGCAGTTGGATAAGTGCATCTGAAGTTTGAGAGAGAAAGGTTGGTTGGAGATATCAGTATTTGAATTGTCCACATATGTATCTTCATAAAGCCATGTGACTTTAACTGGGTTTACCAAAAGGAGTGTGTATAGACAGAGAAGAGGACCCAGTGCACCTCAGCAGTAGGGGAGAGGAAGAGTGGTTGTCAAGGTTGGAGAAAAGTCAGAGGATGTGGTGTCCTGGAACCACATGAAGCACAGCAATGGGAAATGACCATTGACTGGATTTAACAGTGTGGAGGTCATTACTTGTTACCTTCTTTGTATTTAAATAAATGTAGCTTGCCCTGGCCAGGTGGCTCAGCTAGTTGGAGTGTCATCCCTTACACCAAAAGGTTGAGGGTTTGATACCCAGTCAGGGCATGTATAGGAGGCAACCAGTTGATGTTTCTCTCTCTCGATCTCTCTCTCTCTGTCTCTCAAATCAATAAACATAACCTCAGGTGAGAATTAAAAAATAAATAAATAAATGTAGCTTTATGTCATCATTTTTAATGGTTGCAAGATTTCCCACCATGTGAAATTTATTTAACCAATTATTTTATTATGGCTTTTTTGGTGGTTTTCAGTATTTCATTAGTATGAACAGTGCTATAATGAACATAATTAATTCATCACATATAAAACTTTGTGAATCTGTGATTATTTCACTAGGAGAAATTTTAGAATTAAAATTCCTGGGTCAAAGAACATGAAAAACTTACTTCAAAAAAGGCTGTTCAAATACATACACTATTAACCATGCACATAATTCCAGATACCTCCAACTTATCAGCTCCTGAAAGAGTTTAGTCAGTCTTACAGGGATTAAAAAGCATCTCATTTTAGTTTTAGTCTGCATTTTTTCTACTATATAAAAATTCTTTAAAATAAGTGGATCTGGCACCATGGGCTCACTAGTAATATTAGAGTTTTGCAACCTCAAAATTCTATTTCCACCTCAAATAATGTGTCCTTTAGACAATACAGAAATAACTTAGAGAGGTGTTAAGGGATGACGTTTGCCCACGGACGCTGCTGCTCACTGAGATCCAAAGCTAAAATTTACTGACCTAACGTAAGGGACTGTAACAGTTACAACAGTAAGTCAGTTATAATAATACCTTTGATTTGGGTCAGGTCTAATGAGCTGAAAATTGAGCAAAAAGAATATTTCTCTGACTTGGCTTTTAAGTTAGAACAAGAGGTAAAGGCAATGTGTCTACCTGGGTATCAGTGAGGAGCTTGTCTGCAAAGAAAATATTTAAATAAGACTATAACAGACAACATCTGGTAATAAATTATTTTCCCTGTCAGTTTTTAAATTATAATAAACATATTAAAATGCACAGTCAAAATAATATAAAGTATTTTGGGCATTTTTGGAGGACTAAGGTTCCAGAGAAAGCTAGGTTGCTTTTATGTTGATGTATATAGTGGTAACTATTTAAAGTTTAATTGCTTATGTATCACGGATACAATAGAAAGAATGGAGAATTTTTTTCTGTTCTTTCCATTCCTCACGTCTATCACTTCAAATGACTCTGACTCCACTTGTGTGGATAATGGCTTCTGTTAAGTGATGGTTACGTCTGTAAAGTTTGGATAATTTTCTAGGATTTAATGAACTGTTCCCACATAGTTGTAACATTCAGTGCAGCACCCTGATGACTGATTCTACTTAGAAGTGATTTCACATTTAAATGTATCTATTTTTATTCAGAAATAGTTTATATTAAAAGTGGATTGAAGTTGAATTTTTTAAGGGAAAAAAATGGCTGTGTTCTAAGCCACAATGTTTATCTTTGAGAATATTTCCTACTAAAAAGGGCTAAAGTCGACACAAGGTTTTTGTGGTGCTTATTATTATATTGTTTGTGTTTGGCATTGTGGCAAAATGAAAATGATTGTTCAAGAACGACTGCCTCTTTAAGACAGTTTGAAAATTGCCAGGAAAAATAAAGGCACCTAGGAATAAACTTAACATGACATGAATAAGATCAGCATTAAAAAATTAAAATAAAACCCTAACAATTACTTAAGAACAACACCTGCCCCCATAATAAAAAACAACAACAACAACAAAAAACCGCTTAAGCTTTATTGAATAACCAAAAAAAAAAGTTTTTTTAGGATTTTATTTCTTTTTAGAGAGAGGGGAAGGGAGGGAGAAAGAAAGGGAGAATAACATCAATGCACGAGAGAAACACTGACCAGCTGCCCCTCACACGCCCCCAGCAGGGTACCTGGCTCACAATCCAGGGATGTGCCCTGACCAGGAATTGAACCAGCAACCTTTCAGTTTGCCAGACGATGCCTGACCTACTGAGGCACATCAATCAGGGCCGAACAAAAAATTTTTTGAATAAAATGAAGCCTATATCTTATTCTTCAATAGGATGACTCAATGTTATAAAGATGTCAATTATTCTTCTATTAATCTATAAATCCACTGTAAGCTCAATTAAAAATAAAACTAAGCGAACTTCAATTAACAACTCAAAAGTTCATGTGTAACAATGAATATTTAAGGGTAGGCAAGATTATTCTGGGAAGTGGTATGGCAAGAAGAAGTATTAAAATTCACAGCTATAATAATTAAAATGTATGAAACTGCAAGTAAACAGACTTTAGATAGAACATAGTGGAGAGCCTAGAGCAGGATATGTGGCCATTCGCTGTGTCAAAAGCAGATTGGAGAGGCAAAGAGTACCGGCCCGCACATGACGCAGTTCTGGGGCAGCTGATTGGCTGAGGGAGAATGTTAGAGTTCCTACCTCATTTCTTACATTACAGTAAATTGCAGATGTTAAATGTAAAGAGTAATATCAAATCAGTACTAGAAAAAATATAGGTAAATATTTAATCTTGGGCTACTAAAGCTATTCTGAACATATAAGAAAAAGAGGGAAAAGAAAAAAGAAACTGATAGACTGATTAATAAGAACTGAAGTTTCCCCTAAATATTTTAAATATGACTATGAGGCAATTAAAAACCAGACTGGCAACAAATGTGACATAGGAATTTATAATTACTTATAAATCATTAAAAGAAAATAAAATATTCCCGCTGGGCAAAGAACATGAATAGGCTAGATATTCTACAAAAGAACAATTTACATATGGCTAATGAATACATTTTTGAAAATCCTAAAAATGCAAATTAAAATAATAAAATTCCATTTGGAATCCAACAGATTGCAAAGACTAAACAAAATACAGAACTCAGAAAAGATAGGAGGACAAGCCCCCTCAAACGCTACTAGGGATACAATAGAAAGTTAGAGGGTAAAGAATACTTTCCACTTCCTTTGACTAGAAATTCCATAGTTAGGATTTAGGTAAGGAAACAATTAAGAAAGTAAACAAGATGCTATGTACAAACATATCATTTTTTTTTATATCAGCAAAAAATCTGCCTATCAATGAGGTACTAGTTAAAGGAATTATGTCATAGGCATAGGATGCAACACAATGCAGCCTTTAATGTTGCAGAATACTTAATGACATGGGAAAGTGTGTGTAATATTATTTAGATAATACAGAACTTTGTAGAACTGATTATGTATATCCTAATTATGGTTTTTAGAAAAGAAATACAGTGTAGCCATATATATATATATATCCATATATATTTATATATATATGTGTATAAATAAAGTGGAATGATATACATCAAATGTTAATATTCTTAGCACTGGGTGGTGGGATTACAAATAAATTTGATTTTTAATTGCTTTTCTGTGTTTGCCAAATTTTCTACAATGAAAGTACATGTGTTGTAATCAGAACTTTCTACTGCTATAATTATTAAACATTTAGAAATTTATGAAGAAGCCCACCACTTTAAAGAGAAGACTCCAGTTCATGGGACTGAAAAGATATGACATTTATTTCTAGTTTACAAAAGAAATATTTTTTCCTTATCTATGCTGCAGTAGGCAATCAATGGGTTGATTAGCAGGGTACTAATTAAACCCTCCCGGGCTAAACAAAACACATTAGAAGCTAATTGAAATATCAATAGTTTGAAAAACAATCTTACTAGCAAAACAATTAGTAACCAAGGTAATAAATACAGTGAGAAGGTATTGGCAGCCAAATTTTGAGGGATGGATTTGAGCTGCTGGGGCAGAGAGAGCAGAGTGAACCATCTCTGGTACTGAAGTTTGTATTTGTTTTCAAAAGCAGTCTGGAGTCAGGAACGAAGGAAATGGCACCCAACATTTGCAGCAAGAGAAGTGCACATTTCGTGCCCATCTGTAAGTGAACCAGTTTCCAAATTCAACCATTAATACCAGAAGGGTTAAAACTGTGCTATCACACGTGTCTGTGTGGTGCCCTTCCCAAAATAGCTTAACGCACTTATACTTAGTGCCCTTATACAGGGACACTTGCTGCCTCTCACTGTGAAATCCAGTCCTGGCAGATAGAGTGTTCTAGAATCATGGTCGTGAACTTACTGCAAAAGCCTAGAAGTGGGAGAGTGGTTAGTGTGTCCACTAACAGTGGGGAGCTCAGCAGCTCAGTGAGCAAGGGAAGAGTGAGAGGAGATAAGAGCTCACAGTGAAGTTAACTTCTAGAAAGGTCACTGACCTCTGAGCCTAGACTACTAGGTTTGGAGCGGTACCATTTAGAACAAAGCCCTAGAAAGTCCTCAGTAACAATTAAATGAAGGGCTCATTTAGGGCCACATTAGCCCTTGCTTCCTAACCCTGTGATCTCTCTGCTTGCCTACAAGTTTGTTTAAAAATCACATCTTCTTGCAGAAGATCAAAAATCTTCCATGTCTAAAGTCATCTTAAATGAGAGCCAAAGTTTCCACATTTAAATTTAACATCAGAAAAAGCATTTAATAAAATCCAGGACACATTTATGATAAAAACTCTGAGCAAAGTGGAAATAGAGGGATCATACCTCAGTGTAATAAAGGCCATATATGACAAACGACAACAAACATCATATCCAATAAGCAAAAACTAAGTGTTTCCCTCATTGGGGACAAGACAGGGATGTCTGCTTTCACCACTCTTATTCGACATAGTACAGGATGTCCTAGCCACAGCAATCAGGCAAGAAGAAGAAATAAAAGCCATTCAACTCAGAAAGAAAGAAGTAAAACTCGTTATTTGCAGATGACATGATACTATGTATAGAGAACCTTAAAGATTCCACACACACACAAAAAAAAATTACTAGAACTAATAAATGAATTCATTAAAGTAGCAAAAGTACAAAATAAATATCCAAAAATCAGTTGCATTTTTATACACCAATAATGAATTCTAAGAAGAGGAAACTAAGAAAGCAAAATCCCATTTATAACTGCTTCAAAAAACATAAAATACCTAGGAATAAATTTAACCAGACATAAAAGATCTGTACTTGGAAAATTGTAAGATATTGGAGAAAGAAACTGAAGAAGATACAAGTAAGTGGAGGCATATACCATGTTCATGGATAGAAAGAATTAACATCATTAAAATGTCCACACTACCCAAACCAACCTATAGATTCAATGCAATTTCTATCAAGATACTAATGGCACATTTCACACAATTAGAATATTCCAAAACTTTGTGTGGACCCACAAAAGACCCTGAATAGCAACAACAATCTGGAGAAAGAAGAGCAAAGTTGGAGGAATCAAGCAATTTGATATAAGACTATACTACAAGGCCATAGTAATCAAAAGAATCTGGTACTGGCATAAAAACAGACACATAGATCAGTGGAACAGAATAGAGAGCCTGGAATTAAACCCACACCTTTATGGTCAATTAATATTTGACAAAGGAAGCAAGAATATAAAATGGGGTAAAAATAGTCTATTCAATAAATGATGGGAAAATTGAACAGATACATGCAAAAAAATGAAACTAGACCACTTCGTTACCACCATACACAAGAATAAACTCAAAAGGAATTAAAGACTTAAATGTTAGATTTAAAACCATAAAATCCTAGAAGAATACAGAGGCAGTAAAATCTCAGACATCTCACATAGCAATATTTTTTTCTGACACATTGCCTTGGGCAAGAGAAACAGAAGAAAAAATAAACAAATGGAACTACATCAAACTAAAAGTATTTGCACAGCAAAGGAAACCATCAACAAAATGAAAAGACAACTCACTGAATGAGAGAACATATTCGCCCGTACATCTGATAAGGGCTTAATATCCAAAATTTATAAGGAACTTATAAAACTCAACACCACACACACACAAAAAATCCAATTAAGAAATGGGCAAAGGACCTGAATAAATGCTTCTCCAGAAAGGACATACAGGTGGCCAATAGACATATGACAAGATGTTCAATGTCATGAATCATCAGAGAAATGCATGTTAAAACCACAATGAGATATCTCACACCCGTCAGAATGGCTATCATCAATAAAAGAACAAACATGAAGTGTTGGTGAGGATGTTCAGAAAAGGGAACCCTCATGCACTGTAGGCTGGAATACAGATTGACGCAGCCACTGTGGAAAGCAGTACGGAGTTACTCTCAAAATTAAAAATAGAACTGCCTTATGACCCAGTGATTGCACTACTGGGAACATATCCAATTCTGCTTCTGGTAACATATGCACCCTTATGTTCATTACAGCATTATTTCCAATAGCCAAGATTTGGAAGCAGTCCAAATGCCCACCAGTAGATGAGTGGATAAAAAAGCTGTAGTACATTTACATTTACCCAATGGAATACTACTCAGCCATAAAAAGAAGGAAGTCTTACCTTTTGTGACAGCATGGGTGGACATGGAGACTATTATGCTAAGTGAAATAAGCCAGTCAGAGAAAAACAAGTACCATATCATTTCACTTAAATGTGAAATCTAATGAACAAAATCAACTAACAAACACAGTGGAGACAGACTCATGGATACAGGAACAGACTGACAACTGTCAGAGAAGGGGTCGAGGCCTGGGTGAAAAGGGTGAGGGGATTAAGGAAACAAAAGAAAAGAAAGACTCTTGGACACAGACAACGGTATAGTGATTGCCAGAATGAAGGGAATGCGGGGAGGTAGAAGAGGGTGAAGAGGGGATAACTGGTGATGGAAGGAGACTTGACTCGGGGTGGTAAATACTCAATACAATATACAGATGCTATATTGCAGAACTGATTATCTGAAATTTACTTAATTTTATTAACCAATGCCATGCCAATACATTCACTAAATACATAAGTAAAAAATAAATAAAATACTAAAGAGAATAAATTTAACACCAGTAGTTTCTGGCATTCTCCTTTAATAATTTTTATTATATCCTTATATTGCTGGAATGATTTCAATTTCTAAAAATGAACTCACTATAAAAAACTTAAATAGACACTAGATAGTTTGACATGGCCTGGTCCCAAATCCATTAATAGATTTAAAATGCTGGTTTCCTCTATTATACATAAACATAATAAAAACTATTAAAGTAGAAAATGTTTGTGCCACACATACTGTCATTTCACAT
Organism: Mormoops blainvillei; assembly: GCA_004026545.1. Classification (NCBI taxonomy): domain Eukaryota; kingdom Metazoa; phylum Chordata; class Mammalia; order Chiroptera; family Mormoopidae; genus Mormoops; species Mormoops blainvillei. The sequence goes on along the minus strand of PVJD01002135.1, from coordinate 199,666 downwards.
AGTCCTGGTAGTTCCCATTCGGTGCTCTGGGGGACACTGCACTAGAGAAAGAAGAACCTGCAGGTGACACGTGGGGCTGGGCTGGTTTGTACCTCTCCTGCAGCAGAACTACGTAGGACAGACACAGCTCCGGGAGGCCCACCTGAAGCACTGCAGCCGAAGTCCTTGGGCAAACCGGCCAGCCTGGTACTCTTTTCCATCCATTACTGAAGGGACTGTCTCGGTGTCCTGCACAATGACTGCCATTTCACTGTCACGCTTTCCCAGCATGCTTCGGTCATTTATGTTGGCAGAGCCTATAAGGAGAAACAGTGAAATGGAACAATCTTCTCGCCAAGGCAGACTCTGGCAGCTGCCCTCCATGCTCAATTCCTCCTTGCTAACAAAACCCTAATTTTGCTCTAAGGAGAGGGGGGTTCCCTAACCCAGGAGTGCATCTTGATCAATTTAAGCCAGGTATTTCAATTTCATTATTTTTGCCAGTGATTGACTTCAGAATGGGCACTTGACATGATTCTAGACAGTGTGACATGAAAAAAAAGTCTGCTAGGGGCTTCTGATAGGTTTTTTTTTCTTTTTTATAAACTTACACAAGAGCAGGGTGCTGCTGTCTCTTCCAGCCTTTGGATATTTTGGCTTGAGTGGTTGGATGAGGATGTGATTCCAAGGGCTGTTGCAGCCACTTTGCAACCACTAGGAGGCAGACAAGCTGAAGATGGCATGCAGAAAGAAGAAAGACTCTGGATCTCTAAGTTCCTGAACTAGCCAACACTAGAACTTTCTTACCTTCTGTTTCACACATTTTGAGCTGAATTTTCTATTTTGTGTCTCAAAGAATTCTAGCTGATATAATCATTAAGCATACAAAGAAAAACAGGCTTACCAGTTCGGTTCGGTTTTTAGACTTAATCAGACTCTGCAGACTTTAACTCATGGTCATATAACTATGAGCGTCAAAACCCAGGACTATCTTCACAATCAATAGACTCCACTTTCAAAACAGATTATCGTTAGTGGCTCTGGGTTTTCCATTCTCTTGCCTGACTTGTGTGGCATGCCAACAGCTTCTATATCAACTTTCCTCCACACTGTTTTTAAATGCAAATGAGCTGAGAATGTTGACTCACATGTGAGGGACAAGTTTTTTGATATTAGTTGAACCTGCGCTTTCTGCGTTCCTCTGCCTTGTATTCAGAGCCCCCGTCATATTTTTTCATTAATCACTGCAATTCACTCTTTTGGATCTTTGAGGTATTCTACAAACCACACAAGGGGCCTGACTGATTCCTTTTACTTCTCATGCCTCTGGCCCTGGTCACATATTTCACTGCCTCTGCAGATGTGGAGCAGGAGGGCCAGGTTGAATAGGAGCACTGGCTACTCTCTATGATGGGGACCATCATGGTGTCAGTTGATAGCAGCCCTGCCTTGAGCCCAAATGGAAAGATGCTGTGCATGAGAAAAAGTTGACCCATCTTGAAGACTTTCCTACCATTTGCTGCAAAAATGTCATGTGGTTAATATACAAATCTGTGATAACTATCGATGTGAACGGTGCCCCACAGTGACCCTGGGTGATGGAGCCCCCCACAGACACCTGGGAGTACTACTGGAGCACTGTAAGGTTACAGCCTTTAAAACATTTTATACGTATACCTTTTGATTACACTGGAAAATTCATAGTCATAGCTTTAGGCTGGACGGTTGGCCCAGTATTAACATGGGCAAAGCTATTTAATCTTTCTCAGCTTTAATCTGCTTTTTATAAATTGAGATCATAATATAGACCTCATGGCCTTGTTGTTAGAATTAAGATCATGTGAAAGTACTTACTAATCTACAAACTGTTGTACAAATGTTAATTATTGATGTAATTATCAAGTCCTTGTTAGCTCTATAATATTTGCACCAGAGAACACTGTCATAGGAAGGGACAATTTGTTAGCAAGTAGCATTTGTATCAGAGAAGCCTCCTTTCTGGGTTAATCACCCTTCGCCCCATGTGTGAACTGCAACGTGGAAAGGAACAAAATTCCCATGGTACTGTTTTGGGACTTCATTATCCCCAATCTCCAGCAGAGGACGCTGTTGGGATGCAGGCTGCTGAACTGGGTGGTCATCACTGCTCTCCACTCTCTGGAACACGGGATGGGAAACCTTTTACACACACACACACACACACCTTCACACCAGTTCTCCAGTCTCCCTCCCACCAAGGCGACCCTACTCCCAAAGGGAGAAATACATTCTTGGCATTCTGAACTGGAATTCTTAGAGAGAGGAGTGGTTCTTGTATTTCAAGGGCGGATCTGAAGTTACCTGGGGTGCTGACTCTGAATAAGTGTTGGCTACTATTTCATAGGAATGTGAAGAGAGAGCTGAGACAATTTTAGATGAATTTAGTAAATGAGATACTGAAAATGAGATACTGATGGATGTAAATGCTATCTCTATTCTTATAAAACATTCACATATTCTAAAAACCCAGTTCAGAACAGCAGATATAGCATTATTCCATTTCTATATAACATGAGAAAGAAGAGAGAGTATGGTTCTAGAAAGACACAGGCCGAAGTGTTAAGGAGAGGGAGTGTCTTCTGGCAAAGAGAAGGAGAACAGTACAGGGAATTCTGACCTTTTACTCTATACATGTTTTCAGAGTTTGAATTGTTTACCAAAAAAATGCTTTTTATTCATGTAGGACTTTTTATGGTTACTGCAATCTTTTGTTTTTATTAGGACACTGCCTTGAAAATTTAAAACTACTTTATTTTTAGAAAACGACATTTTCTTTTTTATTGTATTTTTCCATTACCATTTATCCCTCTTTTATCCTCTTCATCTGCTAATATTAGTGAACTTTTAAAGACATTGTGCAATATACCAAAATACAAAAAAGTACATGAAAACATATACAGGATCTGGCACAAAAATGCCCCTTTTTTATTACAAAATCATAATCATGTAATTCTGTAACATAACAATATCACACTCAAGTACACCATATGACATTTTAGGTGAAATGTTCAAATTGCTGTCCATCTCATGAGACATTCACGTACCTACCAACCACACTCAAGCAAGCCTTACTTCTGCCGGCCCCTGTGTGTGTGTGTTTGTATATCTCTCACTGAATTTAACACCCAGGCTGAAAAACAGAACATTACCACACCCCAGAAACCCTCAGGTATCTTCCATGCACGCCCTTCCCTCCCCAAGAGGGAGACTTTATAGAGGATTTGATGTTCATGATACTCTGCGTGTTTTTAGGTTATATGAAGGGAATCCTACATAACCTTTTGAGATTTGCGTCTTTCATTCAGTATTATGTCTTAGGGATTTATCTGTACACAATTGTAATTCCTCTTTTCCTTGGATGAACAGAGCAGGACTTAACTCATTCTACTGCTGATGGATGTCCCGGTTGTTTCCAAAGCTTTGCTGGGATGCACAATTCAGCGCTGAACAGTGTGTGGTTCCCTGTGGCACACACATGGGCGTTCGCCTGGGCTCTGCCTGCAGAACTGGGGGCGGGGGCTCCACGGCCTGGTCAGCGCTCGGATTATGTGACTTTTTAATTTTTGCTAATTGGTATTTTAAAAAACTGTTCTTTGTTTCATTATTATGTTAATGAGGATGAACGTCTTTCATATATTTATGGGTCTCAGGTATGTCCTCTTTGGTGATGTTCTTATACAGTTCTTTTGCCCATTTTTTTCGTGAAGCTGTCTTTTCATACTGATTTGTAGGCATTCTTTATATGTTTTGAATATTAAGTGTGCTGCAAATATCTGTTTTCAGTTTGTGGTTTATCTTTTTATTCTCTTTACAGCGTCTTTTAATGAATACAGTTCTGAATTTTAATACAGTTGGATTTATCTGTCCCTGTGTGGTTTGTGCTTTTTTCACATCTTGTCTCAGAAACTGTGACTCCTCCTGTGGTCGGCAGAACAATGGCCCCCAAAGAGGACCACGTCCTAATCCCCAAAGCCTGTGGATCTGTTGTGTTACAGGGCAAAGGGGAATTAAGGGTGTGCATGGAATTAAGGGGGTTAATCAACTGACGTTAAAATAGGGAAATTATTCTGGATTATTTGGGTAAGCCTAATATAATCACAAACATCCTTAAGAATAAAGGAGATTCAGAGGGAGATTACAGGAAAATGGGTTGAAACTTTGAGGAACTTTCAAATAGATAAAATATTACTGCCTTCAACGATGAGGAAAGAGGGTCACAAATGTGACCGGCCTCTAGAAGCTGGAAAAGACAAGGAAATGAATTCTCCCCTAGAGCCTCCAGAAAGGAAGGCAGCCCTGCAGGCTCCTTGATGTTAGCCCAGCGAGAGCCCTGTTGAACTCTAACCTGCAGAACAATAAATTTGTACTGTTTGAAGCCCCTAAGTCTGCCCCTTTGTGTTGCAGCAGTAATAGACAAGGAATATACCAACTGCACCGTTTAGCTTATTAAAGGAAAACTGATTGTTCCATTGAGCCCAGATCAGTTACTCTGTACTTTCCACCCACTTGTAATCCCTGTGTCTCCAGAAATTCTCAGCTGGAAGTGCCCATGAGCATCACCTCGGAAGCTTTGAAAAAAAGCACTGGTGCCAAAAATAAAAACAAAAACACCTTCATGTCTGGGACCCAGATCAAACCAATTTAGTCAGAATTTCTGCAAGTAGAAACCAGACATTTCCAATGCCACCCCAACCCTTCCTGTAGCCATTAACCCACCCTTAAAAAAAAATTTTTGGTTTAAGATAAACTGCAGGCATAAATAAACTTCTCCATAATTATGTTTTTTAAAAGCTCCCCAGGCAATTCTAATGCAAGCAGAGTTGAGACGGACCCACAAGACTAGATCAAGTGTAATCCCTCTTTACACGGGCAGCCCTTCAACTATAGACTCTCAAGCACCACTCAAGCCTGCAGAGTTTCTCGCCTACCCACCCTCGCTGACCGCTTCCAGACCTTCTTGCTCCAGTTCTGCAACATCCATGTGGATGTTTCTGGTGTCAGGTGGAAAGAATACCTGCCGCCCCTCCAGCACAGGAGTTCTGTGAGGCAGCTCAGTGTCTGTTTCCTGTTTTACTTCCCTATCATACTTTGCAGTGGCTTAGTGAACACTAAAAACATATTTCACACAGTCAACATGACAGACTTAAATTCTGCTTAAGAATAAGCTTGTTTTGTTTAGGGAAGCAAATAAGTGTTAACTTGATTCAATGACAATGTTAAGATGGGTTAGAAAACGGGATTTGGTCACAGGTTTCATAACCAGTAGGGCCACTCAGGCAAACAGATAATGAAAGCATTACAAAAAAGAGACTTTAGTGTGAGAAAATAAGTATTTCCTCATAAGGGAAAAATGAGGATAAACAATTATTCATTTTTCTTATATCAATTATTCAATAATTCTCACACAAGTTTCCCATGTTAGAAAATTCAATCATGGGTTACTTTAACTTCTTTTAAGCTTTTAGATACTTGCTTAATACCTGTAAAATATTCTTCTATAAGTTGTCAATCTACTCTCTGAGAATTTTCAACATTGTTCTCTGTGTTATGAACTTAAACAGGGCTGCTGTGTTAGAGCAGCAACAACAAACTTGCTTACTCTTATAGCTTCCACTGAGATAAAAAGAAGAAAAGTATCTTTGGAATTTTCCACGGGGGGAATTGGTTGTGCCCTTGGGGAAGGAGAAAGAGAAATCCAGCCCCTAAAGACTGAAGTAAGACCTCTTCATACTCCCAAGGCCACATCTTCAGTTTCAAGAGTACGAATAAGCATTACGTGCAAAATCGATCTATGATTGCTAACCTCAACAAACTGTAGCCTTGGAGGGTTCAGAGATCTTTCTAGAAAATAAGTCAGTTAAAAGACTCAACAAACCTACTTAACTGAGAGCTCTGTTACTGAAAACTACTTTGCATTTATATTTTATGTAACATAAAACAGGTGGAAAGTCAAAATGACCTTTAAAAGTAAAATATTTATACCTGTCCATTTTTACTTCCAGAATTCTGAAATCTTTCTGAAAAGATCAAGTGAATTTTATTTCATTTTGGTTTTCCATTTCAGCAAACACCAATACTTTTCTTTTCTACTGTCATTTGCCAAATTTAATATAAATATATTCTGAGATTGGCTTCTGAAGGGCGAGGCCAGAGTAGCTTGAGGGAAATAAGAGAAACCTTGGCATGGATGAAATAGGGGAGTAAATAAACCCCTAAAGAGCTCTGACCCCTGTACAACAAGGGATCAGAGACACAAGACATTTTTCTTAAATGCCTGGTATACGTATTACAAGTGTGTATGTGGGAGGGTGTAGGAGACCACAGTGTGGTCTATACATTTTCTGGCTTCAGAACTACTTTTTTTTTTTCTTTTCAATCATGTTCCAGATAAGGCAGTCTCATTACTCCTAGACATGAGACATTTTTTTCTTTTTATCAGTGGAGGACAGACATATTTACTGCCAAAACATTTCAAAACACTCCATGACATTTAGTTTCTTAAAGAATAGGGAAGTATCTTATAAGAGCTGAAAAACTACATTTCATTGAAAACAGACAGCAGAATCCCCAGTTGTGGGATACATTGTATCTCTAAGTAACACTCCTCCCTGCCCTTGTCAACTCATTTATCTGGCTGATTATTAATACTGTTCCTCATCCTGGCCTTTCAGTGCATGTGTAACATAATGTTAGAATGCAAAACAATTCAATGATGGGCAAATGAAGCTCTCCATGTGTTATAAAACAATGAAGCTGTACACCCATCCCTCTGGTCAAGCCGATCTAATCTGGGTAGAACACATAACCAGTAACTCTCTCCCAAATCTGCTGGTAGGAAGAGGACTCTGCAGAATTCTACTGAGTACCCTTGACGAGGAAAGACTTCAGACTTCAGTCCAGAGCTACGCCACCTCATTACTTTGCAATTCCCTCTCAGCACACTCACACCAACAAGGCTGGTCCACCATGCACCCTGGCCAATGACGCCCAAAACTAAATCTCTAGGGGAAAAGCAGAAAGCACGGAGGCGACAACATTTCAATATCCTTCTGATTCTGACCCTTGAACAACTGCAGGTCTGTGAAAACGGTTAGGTGGGTGTGGCACAAACGCATGCAAATTACCACCAGCTACTCTTTTGTGACACATTTTTCCCCACCCCGTTTTTTCCTCTTTCATTCCCCAAATGTAGGCACTTGGGTTCCATAGAAATGAGGAATATTAAAGAATTAAAAAGAACAGGCCAATGATTGCAACTGCTGTGTCAAACTGCTGCCTTTGGATACTGTGATTTGCACAGTGGCCATTTAATTATTCTGGGCCTGTGTTTATTCATAGATAAAAACAGGGCTTAGAAAGGTTGTAAGCAAAAAAGGTTGCTTTAGAAATGTTTTAGATAGTATATTACTGACCCCCTCAACTGCGCAGAAAGCTAGGGAGGAACAGAAAGAAAGATTTCTGCATATGAGTCAACCATCAAGAATGCAATTAGACACCATCTACTTACCAATAATAACAGTGTTGTCATCAGCAATTAGCAACTTGCTGTGGACATAGATGAGCTCAGTGACTAGGTTTCCTTCAAGCTGTGCATGTGTTCTAAGACCACAGAATGATATGTAATTTATCCACTGATTGCCAACTGTAAGTTTAAAAAGAAATTACTAAAATTAATATGACCAAGTTCAATAAAGACACATTCGATTTTATCAAAACAACTATATTACGTACATAGGTTAAGAATAGACTGTGTAATGTGCATGTGGATGTGTATGTGTCTGTAATTCCAGAATTCACCCCCAATCTATTTTTGCCATCTGAATAATTTGATACAGTAGATGTGGTACATATACATTTTAAAAATCATACTGAAGTACTTTATATGTCTTCCTTTTGCTGAGGCAATCCACAAATATATTTAAATATGAACGTTTTATTTTAATGATTTGGGTGAGTAACTACTGAAGTATGATCATTAGAGCTGAGCCCAAGCAGATAAGCCAAGACTTTGGTGTGACATTGGCACCTATCTTGGTTGACACCTGCTGCAGTTGAAATCAGACACAAGATGTGTGCCCGTATTACCTGATGTACACATAGTTTGCAGTACACAAGTATACTGCACGAAGGATCAATTATATTTTACAGACTTCGGGCAAATATAAATGGTGGTAATTAAATGACCCTCCTCCTTCTAAATTATTAAAATTAGGAAATGAAGGAATCCTGACGACATTTGACTTTGGAGAATTTTCTCCAGAGCAAGCCGAGCCAGGTTTGTACTTTAATACCTTGCCCTGTTGTCATGTGAGGGCCATTCGTGTGATAAGAAGAGATGCATCTCACTCCCAGCCAACCTGTAACCACTACCCTGACATGAGTGGTAGTCACAGGTTTCACGGTCCTTCTCCCACAGAGCAATTGTCTTGGATAAGCAAAGTCTGATACCAGAATAAATAAAATGGAACGAAACCATCACGAATTCTAATAGAAAGAGAATGTAAATCTTTTTTTTCCTTCACAGGAATCTGAAGCACTTTAATAGAACCAATGTAGTTCATGTTCTACTTACTGACATTTCCATGTATTAGTAATGTTTTCTATTTTACTGTTGATGTCATTCAGTGTTTCTATTAAATATAGGTATCTTGGGAAGTGATTCATTCATAGGTTATACACAGAGATTCCTCCATTTACAGATAACCGGCCCCTTACATGTATGGGTGATCTTGCAGCTGTGTCTGCCAGGAATTGATGTGCTGGTGCACTGGTACCTCATGTGTAGGAGATGCATTGCTAAAGCTTCATAGAAAGGAGATTTTTGCAAAGTATTTTTTCCCCATTTGTTAATGTTATGTTGGAAAGATGTTCTGTACAAAACATTGCCTCCTCATTTAACTGGAGAGAGGAGTATTTCCTCCCTGAAGTCATGCATGCCTGCTCATTCCTGGGAAACTATTTCTAATATAAGGCCTAATATGTTCTTTTACAACCATTTATTTAATCCTCCATTTTGCCTACTGTTGTGGAGGTCTTACACATCTTCATATTCTCAATCCTTGCATAGTGCTTTAAAAAGTTGAATAAATGAGCGAACAGAGGAATGGATAAACAGATGGCTGCTTGTATTTTATCCTTTGGTTTCTCTGCATCATCCCCTTTCCTGTAGCTGGGTCATGATCTAGAATCTAAAATTCTAAGACGTAAAGCAGCTGTAAAAAAATCACGGATCAAATCCTATGCTAAAATAAACATTTTTTGCAGTAACTTCCCATAAAATACCCACACTGAGCAACAGAGTGGACCAATGTTCGCAGTGTGCCTAGAGACCACGTCTGGGGGCCTGTGAAGAGCACAGCCCTGGGACCCTCCCAGAGGTTCTGATTCAGTAGCAGTCTATAATTCGAATGCCCTAGGGGAGATCATTCCTTGAATGACACTGCTGTGGGGCCTTGGTCTTTATAGATTTAAGATTAGTGGTGCACACTCAGAAAATAACACAGCGTGACCAAGGGAGGTGCATTCTAGGGGAGCAAGTCTGCTCAATATGAGGGAACCCATTAATATAAGACAGGATATTGGTCAATTCAGGGAGAAAAATCATGACGATCTAAACAGATGCTGAAGAGTTTTTGACACAATTCCATACCTATTCCTGATAAAAACAATGAACAAAATAGGAAATGAGTACTTTCTTAACATGCTTAAAAATATGTAACACATGAATTATACATGTAAATCTGTGTATGTGTGTATGTATTATCTTGGAGGTATCAGTCAATGCAGTTAGACTAAAGAAATCACCTAAGAAGTAAAACCACCTCCATTTATAGATAAATAGTAGTATACTTGGGGACTCAATGATAAAATTATCTCAAACAATAAAAGAATAAGCATAATAGAATATACATTTAGAAATCGACGGGCTCCATACACACAAACAATAACTATTCAGAGGATATAATCAAAGACAAAACCTCACTTACGAGGTTAATGAAGAGGATAAAATGCCTAAAGGTAAACTTAATAATAAATGTACAAAATTTTTATGAAGAAAAATTTTAAACACTATTGAAAGACAGAAGAATAGACTTGGACAAATTAAAAGACATCTCTTGCTCTGGGACAGAACAATTCAACATTAAAAAAGAAAGAAATATCAACTCACTTCAGGTTAACTTATATATTTAATGTAATCTCAGTAAGATACCAACAAGTTTTCATGGAGCTAGAAAACATGATATTATAGTTTATATGAAAAAATATTCAAGAATGGTTATTAATAAAAGTGGAAAAAATGCTATGGGGGGGGGCATTAGTCCTATCCCATATATCCAGTATTAACACATTCCATAAAGTCTGTATAATTAACACAGTGCAGAGCTGGCCTATAAATAGACAACTAAACCTGGGAATGAAATAGAAAAGTCCAGAAATAGATCCAAGCGCATATGGAAATTTTGCATATGTGCATAAAGGATGCATCTCAAATGCCTAGAAAAAGGATTTTCACATAAAGGACTAGGACTTTTAAATAAAAAGTCCTAGTACAATTGCATCAGTACTTGAACAAGAACAATTATACACTGATCCCACACCAATCACAGGAATAAACTGCAAATGGACAGGAGATAAGAGATGGAAACACAGAAAACCATACCAATGTTAGAAGAAAGCAGGGTAAATTCCTGTATAACCTGAGTGCAGGGAAGGCTTGTAACTGTCAAGAAGTAATCAAAAATATGATTGATAACTTTGGATCAATTAAAAAACCCCACATTTTTGTGATACAAAATACCACAAGCAAAGACAACAGACAAATGACAAAAGGAGGAAGTGTTTGCTGTATATGCCACAGATAAAAAGCTAAGAGTCCTAACACGTAAGGAACTCCATACTTAATGGGAGACAGATCAAAATCTTTACAGAAAAATGGGTGAAAAACAATTCACACACATAAAAAAATATACATTTGAAAAGATATTCCCCCTTACTTATCATAATAGAAATGCAAATTAAAACTACACTGAAAACCATTCCTTACCTACGAGATTGGCAACAGAAAGCAGGACCATGCATCCTGTTGGTCAGACTGTAGAAGCAGGCTCTCTCATACGCGGGGGGTGAGAGTGCAAATTGGAGCAGGCTTTTTGGAGGGAAATTTGGCACTATCTAACAAAATTACCTATGTGTTTGTTTACCTATTGAGCCAGCAATCCCACTCTAGAAATTTACCCTCAATATGTAATTCCAACAAATAAGAACATATATGTTCAATGTTATTCATTGCATAGTTGTAATTGAAAAATACTGAATAAAACCTAACTGACCACACAGGAAAGTGATTGAATTAACTGTGGCAAATCTACACATGGAAGGCTATGCAAAGGTAAAAGGCATGAAGATCTCTACGGACTAATATGGAGTGACTTTCAGGATATATTGTTAAATGAAAAAGTGAAGTGCATAGAAGAATATGTGGTATGCTATTCTTATAAAAGGGATTGGGAGAAATAAGAAAATATACATATATCTGCTCATTTGTGCAAGAAGAAACACCACAAGAATAATCTAGAAACTGATAAAATTGTTTAATCATAAGGGGTGGATGGCAATAGGTGAAAAAGATGAGTGGGCAAGAAAAAGAAAGTATAGGGGGGAGTAACATATTTCAAGTATGCCTTTTTAATATTTATGACTGTTTGAAGTACAGGGGTAAGCAAAAGTAGTTTACAGTTGTGAGTATACAAAACAGTTTATTCTTATTAATTATTTATTATTTATTTGTATTACAATTGTAGACCCACTTTTGCCAACCCTTGTATATTGCAAAATCAAGAAAAATCAAGAAAGATATAGAAAAAAAATCCCTAAAATGGAATACAAACTGAAGCAAATGAACCTAACTTTATTTAAAATTAATAATAAAATTCAAGTAAATTTTGAACACTAACTTTTGAGTATACATATACCCTTAGGCTAAAGACAAAAGGAACGGTAAACAAATATTAAATTCTAGTGAGTAGATTCATTTTTCATAGTAGTATGGGCTAGCAATTAAGAAACTATTTTCTGTGAATTATGGGACTGAGGAAACGGACACACAGAATGTAGACAACAGGAGCCAGGTTTCTCACGGAAAGAGAAAGGAGTTATAAAAACAGAGAGAAGGGTAGAAGGGACCCTGCCGTGTGGGACTGGGCTTGGGGGTATCATATGCAGGAATGGAGATTAGATAGAGAGATAGATAGATAGATAGATAGATAGATAGATAGACAGACAGACAGACAGACAGGTAGATGGGTGATTGATAGATACACAGAATACAAAAGGCCTAAAGCAGTGAGAACCCAGTTGCAGTGATCTTATCTAGCACCCAGATTTTGGGTTCTAAATTCTGTTTTCCACTGAAAGAATCTAGGTTCCTTGGAGAAATGGTTGATTATAGGACTAGTTCTAGGAATGTACAAGACAAGTCTCTGAAACCCTTGGCTGTGCCTGTGGGAGAGGGGGGAAGGCAGATGGGGACATGTCAAAAAATACACAAAAGCCCCTCAAGAAAATCCCTTAAAGACCAGAAGCATGTGAGCTGAGCATCAAAATTATGACCCACTGAATAAAATAAGAATCCATAAATGCATATCAATATAAAAACAAGAATAAAAACATAAATGTAGAAGGGATAGCTTTCATTATAGGAGAATTGCAATAAAGAAATTAAGAAGTAAGAAAAATAGAAGAAATAACAGAATTAGAAAATCAGCATTTAGCAACTATCATAGTAATAATAATAGAGTCAGACTAGTAATAATTGATTCATTAAAGAATCATTAATGCATACTAAAAAATTACTGAATGATGAGAAGCAAGATTTGTATATAGCCTCAAAGTGTCTTCCCACAAAATACTTATTAATTACAAAGGGAAACAGTAACTTCATAGCGGAGAAACCTGACAGGTACCACCTTCGCTCAGTGGTCAAAGTCAATGCAACCAACAACGGGGCACATGCACATGGCGTTCCTGCTGATCCGGGGCACTAGGGAGGACACATCACCTTTGTGAGATTCCTGCCGGAAGTGCATAGCCTGAATCTAATCATGAGGAGACAATAAATACACCCACGTGGAGGGCTGCTCTACAAAATAAGTAGACTGTACTTTTCAAAAATATCAAGATCATAAAAAGTCTCCACCTTCCAAAAAAAAAAAAAAGAGAGAGAGAGATCGAGGGATTATTTCAGATTACAGAAAAATAAAAATACAGGGCAACAAAATGCAACACATGGTTAATGATTGAATCCTGAGCCAGAACAAAACATCCCCCTCTTTTTGCTGTAAAGGATATCAGTAAGACTGCAAAATTTCAATAAGGTCTACAACAAGATAATAGTATTGCATTAATGTCAATTTCATTCATTTTCATAATTGAATTATAGGTGCTTTAAAAATGTCTTTTTTTTTTTCAGAAACACTTATGTATTTAGGGGTAAATGGGTATCATGGCTGCAAATTACTCTGAAATGGTCCATGGGAAAAATACCCACCTATCTATTAAGAGAGAATGATGAAGCAAAAAGGTAAAATGTTAATCTTTGGGGAATCAGAATGAAGGTAGAGCAGTTCCAGAAACTATAAGCCTAAAATTATTTAAAAATTTTTTTTCAACATTAGTGATACTAACTAGCTGTTAGCAGCCTGAAGTTTTAAGACCTAGTCATTTGTAATTTTCTAAGGCACGGATTTGTGCCACTTTGAAGCAAGGTTGGAGAGTATCAGCAACATATCAATTAGCTGGAGAGCCTCACAGCCCGCATAGTCCAACCTATATCCTTGACTGTAAAGTAACTCTACGAAGTGATAAAATGCAATCGGTTTATGAAAAATGCCCTCAAGAAGAAAGCTAAAGGTTAGTAGCAGCAACAGGACTCAAATGAAAGATAAGGGTTCCCAGCCACAAAGTGAACATTTTGGATGATTTCAAGTGTGGCCTGTCAGATACAGTGGGGTGCCTATCTAGCAGGAAAGAAGGAACTTCAGAAACTATTTCAGCTAATATTTCATTCCGTGAAGAAAACTGGATCAGCACATCGTAGATACGACGTTGGTGACGTTAACTTGTTGTGTGAGGATATACTGAGGAAACAAGCATCATTTGAAGAAAAGGGGAGAAAGCCAGGAGCATGTACAAGCATTAATACGAAGCGATAGATGGAAATATATCAGGAGGTTTCCAAATTATATGTCATGGAGGTACCGTATCTCAGAATCTCGAGGTTTATACAGGCTCCAAGGACATATCTTTGTTAAGGACATATCATATGTTATGAACATTGGTACATATATACCTCAAAAGATGAGAAAAACAATGCACAGGCTCAATATTTGTAAGGGAATTTTATGAAAGGACTTCAAGAGTTGTTACAGGCTTTTGTTACTTAAGAACTTGTACCACTTCATTTTTGTACGCTTCTAATCCAGATTGAATACCTCTAGACCTTCTGTTAAATTATACTAAATTGGATGCTAAAATGTCATAATTCACAAAAATTATAAAAATGATAAAGAAATGCTTTAAATTAAACACTAAATCTCTGAAGATTGGAGTATCAGATAATTGTACACGAATAGCTACAATTTTAACATATTCACAGCAGCAGTTTTGTTTTTTAAAGAACTGAAATGGTAGAGAACAATAGTTTTCTATCCAATTAGAGATTAGCTACTTCATGTATTTAAAACCCACTACGCATTTACAGAAACAAAATCAACAATAGAACATAGTACCTCACAAAGGGGCATTATGTAATTAATCTGTTCTTCCCCGTGTAGAGTATGAACGTTTTCCCCACTGAGATGTCTGATTTTGACTTGTTCCCAGGGAACTTGGAAATCTTTTCAGAAGAGGGCTTAACATTGAAATTACTTCTTGTGTTAAAATCCAATTTTCCCCCTGAATAGGCAAAGGCAGGACAAGGGCCCAGAGCCAAAGGAAATGCTTTATAACAAGCTCGGGCCATTTTAATGGCTGAGAAACTAAACAGGCTTGCTCTGACTTGTTAATCTCCTATTGCCTCACTTTGCATTTCACTAGCCACTGTCAGCACTGAATGGCTTTCCTGATTTTGTTTTATTAGTACGTCTTTTAGAGACTTACTCCTTCACTGTTATCTTCACTTGAAGATGTTAGAAAATCGAGTTAAGGATAATGCTCTGGTAAATCTTCTCTGTCCTGGATGCAATTAGATACAACTTTGCAAAGTATTTATTATTGGTGATGTACACGCCTTATGTCAAACGTTGTTTCTAAAGATTTTTGCGTTTTATTTCTGTCATAAAAATGAATATTGCTCTTTTCTCTAAAGTTTTTTAGACTGAGCAAACAAATAGTGAAAAAGTATTGAACACCCATTATGCACGTCTACACAGTATTATACATATAATACAAGTTTAATTCATTATTTTAGAGCTTCCAAATCACTAAAAAACTCATACACCATAAAACTTACTCCTTTATAATATACAATTCAGTGTTTTTAAAAGTATATTGACATGCCGTACAATTATCACAACTATCTAATTTTAGGACATTTTTATTATCCCCAAAAGAAACCATACTTAGGAGTTACTCTCCATTCCATTCTCTCTCCAGACCCTGGTAATGACCAATTCACTCTCCCATCTCTGTGGATTTGCCTGGTAAAATGTTTAATAAAAAACAGAATTATATAATATGTGACCTTTTGTGTCTGGTTTCTTTTCACTTAGAATAATATTTTCAAGGTGTATCCATGTTGTATTATGTACCAGTGCATTCCTTTTAATATCTAAATAACATTCCACTGTATGGATAAACATATTATGTTTCTACATTCATCAACTAATGAACATTTGGATTGTTTCCAATTTTTGGCTATTACAAATACTGCTGCTATAAACATTCATGTACAAGTTTTTGTGTGGACATATGGTTTTCACTCTCTTAAGTATACACTATGGAGCAGAATTGCTGGGTTATATGGTAACTTTCTGTTTAATTTTTGAGGCGTTATCAAATTGCTTTCCTAAGGACCTGCACCGTTTTGAATTCCCAACAGTAATGTATGAGTTCCAGCATCAACATATTCTTGTCAATGCCTTTACAAATTTTTTAAATTATAGCCATCATGGTGGGTATGAAGTTGTATCTTGTGGTTTTTTCCCTAAATACTAATGATATTGAGCATCTTTTCATGTGCTTATTGAGCATTTATACATCTTCTTTGGAGAAATGTCTACTTAGATCCTTTGCCTATTTTAAAAATTGGATATTGTTTATTGTTGACTTGTAAATGTTCTGTAGATACTCAGGATAGCAATTCCTCATCAGACATATGATTTGCAAACATTTTCTTTCATAATGGATAATGCAATGGTTTCTTGGATTGTACACCAAAAACAAAAACATAAAAATAAATTTCATCACACATAAAAGCTTTTTTGTTCCAAAGGGCATTTTCAAAGACAAGAATGACAGAATGGTTTCTAATGAGAAATTGGTTGTTAATCCGACTCATTATTTGCTTCTCCTTTGCTGCTTTCAAGATTCTTTTTGTCTTTGTCTTTCACTATTTTGATTATAATGTGTTTTGGTGTGGATCTGTTTAAGTTCATCTTACTTTGATTTTGTTGAGCTTCTTGGATGTGTAGATTTGCATTTTCATCAAATTTGTCAAGTTTTCAGTCATTATTTCTGTAAATATTCTACACACACTTTTTCTCTTTCCTCTCCTTCTGGGACTCCCATTATGCATATGTTGGGGTGCCTGATGATGTTTTACAGGTCTCTGAGGCTCTGCTCACTTTTCCCCATTATTTTTCCTTTCTGTACATCAGACTGGACACTCTCAGTGAACCTATCTTCAAGTTTGTTGATTCTTCTGTCTGCTCCAATTTGTTACTGAGCTCCTATAATGTGCATTTCATTTCAGTTATACTTTCCAACTCCAGAATTCATATGGATGTCATTCCTTTATTATAAAAAGAACTGTTATAGAAACTTTTTCACTAAAAATACTACATTTATATATTCTCTTTTTGAGGAGACATTGTTTTTATACTTCCTTTAGTTCTTTACATATCATTTCCTTTAGTTCTTTGGCCATAGTTTAACTAGTTGTTTTAAAGACTTTTCACACTTATTTTTCACACACAATTTGTCAGGTCAAATTATGCCAGTTATCAGAACTGTCAGCATTCAGGAGCTTCAAACCCATTCTGCCCCTTTCAGTGGCTGCTAGGCTGCTGGTTTTCACAGTGATGAGTTGGTTTTCATGGCTACTGCAGAACTGAGGAGAGGGGAATGGGTATATAACAAATTAAAATGCCACAAAGCTTGCTGTTTTTACCAAGATTCTGCTATCTTTCTTGAATAAACACTACTCTGATTTTCACATGCCTTTAGATGATTTCATGAGTTCTGAAAAAGATGACTTTGATAACTTTCGTCAGTGTTTTTGTTGCTTTTATGGAGGAGTGAATTTTTGGAAATCCTTACTATGCCATTCCTAGTCGTATCCTAATTCTTTAAAAAAAATTTATTTTAATCCTCACCCAAGGATTTGTTTATTGATTTTAAGAGAGAAAGAGGTGGGGGGAGAGAAACATTGATGGGCTGCCTCTCATATATGCCCTGACCAGAGTTTGAACCTGCAGTTTCTTGTTGTATAGGACAATGCTCCAATCAACTGAGCACCTGGCCAGGGCAATGTCTTAATTCTTTAAGTGAAAAATATACATACATGGAAGGACTAAAATTATTTAGTGCATGAAATCTTAAAAAAAAATTGAGGTTATTAGCATATCTGAAGGCCATACCACATGGCATCACGTTATTATGATAGCTCCTCCTGACTATTCCAGACCTCCCTGTGGCAGCTCCATTCTCCTGGTCAGTGGGATTGAAACTCTTTGGATTATCTGAGACTTCCCTTACTCTTCTGCTCCTATATCTGCTCAAATCTTCCTTCAGTCTTATAGTATCTTTTCTTTCCATTACCAATATGCCATTACTCTCACCTGCCATAAGTCTCTGTACTTTGCTTACCAACAGTAAGTGAATCTTCATATAAACATCACTTTGGTGAGATTATTCCAGGAAGCAGATGCTTCCATCAACCTCATTTGATTTCCTTCTGGATAAAATCTAGTCTTTTTAATGTGGCCCTTCAACTTTAACAGTCTATACCCAATCTGAACTGCAGGTCAGACAACTTGGGTTCTGACTCCGGCTTACTTTTTGTAGAACCTTTCAGGACTATTGTACAGGGTATAAAGCATTATTGAGCACCTACTCTGCGCTGAACTTAGAGCCAGTTCACAGAGATATAGGGAAGTAAACCTCCAGTTGTAATATATGGTAGTCAAGGGCTACATAGAAGGGTCATTTAAGAAGATATCTGAGAACCCTGGCTGGGTGGCTTAGTTGCTTGGAGCTCATCCGGTTCACCAAAAGGTCGTGGGTTCAATCTCTGAGCAGGGCATGTAGCTAGGCTGAGGTTTTGGTCCCCAGTCAGGGCATGTATGGGAGGCAACTGATAGCTGTTTCTCTCTCACATTGGTGTTTCTCTCTCTCTCTCTCCCTTCCTCTATAAAGTAAATAAACATATCCTCAGGTGAGGATTAAAAAAATAAGTTGTCTAAGAAAATGCCTTTGAAAATACGAAGGACTGTAAAAGTGAAAGGTACTACTGTTCTTTTCTTATTTACCTCCAGTATAATGTCCTCAAAAGTGTAGACCCTGGAATTTCTACATTTATAGGAGGCCACATAAATACCTATTAACCTTATAGTATTTATGTCCTCATCTTTACTGCAGGGATGACATCTGTCCTGCACACTCCCTAGGACTGTGGAGAAGGATCATAGGACAAGGCATATGTAAGGTCTTGTGAAGTGCCTTACAAATCCCACTTATTATCAAAACAATTATTATAAATAAATAAAAATAAATCACAAAAATACATTATAAAATACTCTCATTTTTTATTACCTATGCATCTCAAGTCATGTTGCCTTCATTTGAACATTAGTTTGGACAATTAATGAGAATAAATTGATCTCTGTTAAGTATTTCACAGGATACCTTATGAAAGTAGTGTTCTATAATCACACTGTGAAGATATTCATGATTATTGATATATCACCAGAACAAACATGGAGGAAAAGATAAGCAGTTACTTACGCTCTGCTTTTAACTGTCCAAGGATGGAATTTTCTCCTCTGCACATGGTTCTGAAGACACGGAAGGAAAATAAATAATTACAGAGGTTTCAAAGGAACCAATCCCCATTTGTGGGAGATAGTCCTAAGCTAAGCAAAGACAGAACAAGTGCTTTTATGAAAAGATGCTACATGGATTTTTTTTTAAAACTAAAAATGAAAAAACCAATAATATCACTTTTGTAATGTTATTGATGGAAAAAGGTAGTTGTTTTGAGACGGGTAAATGGAAAAGTTATAAAACTAACTTCAGAAAGAGATGTTATTTTTAAAAGGTGGATAATGAATGAACTTTCCTTCTCAGAAAATTTAGTGACAGTGAAGATAAATTTAGAATGCCTCAATAGAAAAGAATAATTATATAATCACCTAGTTCTCAGAGGTCAAAAGAGCAAACAGTAGAATAATTTTGGAATTAAAGAAACTATTATATGTGGGCTGTCTTTGTAAAGTCGGCAAACCCCTTGAAAGTGAAAAATATAGTTTCAAACAACTGACTTTTAGCAATTTTGTTTTTTCAAGACTCTGATAATAGTCTATGAATTATAAAGACTAACAAACAGAAAATTCTATGCTCCATCTGCTTGCTTTATGAAAGTAATTGAAAATACAGTTATGCCTGGAAAATGCTGATATTATTAAAGATGATGCCAGCAAATAGAGATGTTTTTGCATAAAAAAGGTTATAGCTTTAGTTGCTGAACAAAAGCCAAGTATGTTATTTCATTCAGCTGGTTCAAACCCAAGAAAATAGTCACAAAAAATAATTACAATTGACAATATTCCAAAAATAATATTAGAATGGCAAATAGAGTGGTTAATATCCAATTAAACATTATGTCAGGGCCTTAAATACTTGAAAAGCTTTGTTTGTCATGCTATAAATCAGATAATAACAGAAATGGGCAAGTCTTCCAAATGTACAGACCAAAGCACAAAGTTTTCTCACACTGAAACCAGGCAAAATTACTCCAAAGGAAACAAACAAAAAAGAGCTTTACTTGCAACCCTGGCAGACAGACACAAGCTTGCAAAGTCTGAATAAAACAAGAGGATTAAAAAAAAGATTTGCACCACAATGGGGCACTCAAACTGTGCACAGAAGACCCTCAGATTCTATGAGGGGTTCCAGTGGGGAGGGGGGACCTGGCAGGAAGGCATCTAAGCCCTGTCCCCCAATTTGACCGGAACCCTTATCTGCCTTACACACTGGGGGTTCTGGCTAAGGTCTCCTCTGCCTTATCAAATGGGTTTGATTAGGAAGGTGGTCAATTACAGGTGACTCTGAAAAACAAGGGATATTAAAAGAAAATACTTGTGTGCTGGCCCTTGCTTTGCCTTATTAAGACTGTGATCTTGAGTAGGGCTCTTTTGTATCTCAGGTCACAGAGCTTATAACTGGGAGCTGGAGTCATGCCCAGGCCTGTCCACTTGCCTCTTGACTCCTGTTCACTTCCCCAGCTACGTGACCCGGAGATAAACCTGCCTCTCCACACCATCCACCGGCTAGTATCTCTCAGGCCTCTTCATGATGCTCCACTGGCCAAGCCTGAAGCCTCAAGTGCCTTTTTGAGTGAATATGGAAACTCTGCTTTTTAGAGCATCGAGAATAGAACTTAGGACTTTCCTATAATTTTAACTGAGATGTGGTAGAGAAAAAGACTGAAAATCTTTTTAGGAGCTAGGAAAGAACCATCTTGCTCCACTTTACTAGGAGAGGCTATTATTACCAACCTTGTTGAAGGATTTGCTACCTAAAGAATCATAAACAAACATGCACAAACCACTGCATGTTAAGCACTTTTCCTTTCCTTACTGCAGAGAATATAGAAAAGTCAATAACTATTTGGTAGCTTACTAATAATTAAAAAGATAATATTTATATATATATATCATATATAAATTCCTTGCCTCTACTTATAAGATCTACATGTATATATATAAAATATATACAAATACATACACATATAAAATATATGCAAATATAAAGGAGACAAATATTTTAGCTCTTTGGTATATATAAATGTATGTATTATAAATGGAGACAAGAACTCTTTGTATATATTATTTTATATTTTGTATATTATATATTTATAGATAATATGTATTATATATTATTTTATATTTATAATATATCTATATTACATATTTTCTATGTATTATAAAAATTCCATGTACATATACACTAGGCAACAAATATAAAGCAGACTACTATTTTAGTCCTTTTATACTTGCCATGTGTCTCAGGTCTATCATTTATAATTTTAGGCTCTTTTTGAATTTTACCAACTGGCAAACAGGCCAAGATTCAAAGTAAAATAAAGGAAAGTGTTCCTTTGTTCAACAATCCACTGAATAGACATGGACAAACATTTCCATTCCTTTCACCAGTTTATGCGAGCGACTGAAAGCTGAAAACAGGCGACTTCAGAATTTTGGCACCTGTAGTTGAAGTGCATTATTGCCTGGAGAGCGTTTCCTCCACCAGTTGAAATGTCTCCTTCAAACCCTGGCAGAAGGGGTATCACAACATACACTCGGTACCTCTGGCTTTCCCTGCGGAAAACAGACACAGAGAGATCCAACAACAACAAAAAAATGATACATTCAGTAACAGTTTAAAATGACAGCCAAACATTTCACATGGTTTTAGAGACTGAACTAATGGCTTCCTACAGTATATTCAATCACATCTCAGGGCTTCAGGTGTGCTCTTGGATGGGCGGCCAGAAGCTATTTTCCAGGCTAATGGTTCATAACAAACTGAAAAATAAGGGAACTTGGCAGTAAAGTGGGAATTGTACCCACTACCTCTCTATAGCACAATCCTTCCTAAGACAAAATTCATCGTAAGAAAGCCCTGCTTCGATCCCATGAAAGGTGTGCGTGTGTGTGTGTGGTGGGGGGCGGGGTGGGGGTAGAGGTTATAACAAAATTTTCAAAAAGACTATCACAATAGTTTTCTGTGTAACAAGTTATATCCATAGCTATATCCTAGCTCAGAGCCTGGCAAATCGTAAGCATTCAGTTAATAGCTGTTGAGTAAATGATTTCTCACAGCTTAGATCTCTGAGGCAAAAAGACATACTGGACCCACTAGACTATTCTCCAATGCAGAAACTGTCATTGTTTAGAAACTCTGATGCAGTTCTGAAAGTTCTGGTTTAGAGGCAAAATGTTACCCTGGGTCCTTTGAGAATTCTGAGTGACTGATGATTTTTAAATCCCCTGCTTATGTAACACAATATTTTTTTGGCCCACTCTTCCAACTGATTAACAACAGCCTTTGAAAGAAACGCGGTAGAGTAGCCATAGTTACTCGGTGATGGCACAAACAGAACATGCGGCTCCTTACTTTGATCTACAGCCAGAACGTCAGAAATTTGGAGACTTGTGTTCAAGCGGGCATTGCCTATTTGGAGGCAAAGCTATTCAAGTCTTTGTCTCCATTTGGAAGACACACAGGAAGAAGAGAAAACCTGGAAATGACTGTGGTGCCCACGGTGGTTGGGATCTCGAGCACATGTCGTAGAGGCCTGTACTCACACAAAGGGGCTCCTACTGATTAATTTTCAAATCAGATCCTACTTAAACTGTTCATAATACTTAATTTCTAAAGTTCATTTCTTCTAAACAACTACATTTTTCTTTCATGCGAATATTGTTACTAGTCTCTGAGGGGTCAAATTCACTGTATGATGTCCCTAAATGCCCATGTATGTACCATGTGGAAAGTGCAGTTCAGGGCGGAAGTTTCAGCCAACAGGGGTCTGAAGGCCATGAATTTAACTGGTGCTGAGAAGCTGGGAATCTGAAGTAGGTGGTTGTAATGGCAGGGATTAATCACTAGATGGCAAACATAGTTTGAGGTGGAAAATAAACCATTAAAAAATGTAAACTGTGAACGTTCTCTCTCTGGTAAGGGTAAGAGGCTCACACCCTTGAATGGTAAACAGGGTACTAGAAAATATGAACAGGAAGAGTACATGAGCTCTTTCCCCACAGCCAGTATTTAAAAGTCCAAACAAATTAAACCGGACACTTAAAAATCGACACCATCAGGCCTCAACTGCCTTTCCAGAATTGGCTTCAGGGCAGTCTGCCCAGACCCACTGTCCCTTCGCTCAGGGGTGAACTTCCCACTAAGGAGCATGGGCTCATCTGCTCTCTGACTCTAGAATTCCCTTCTCTGCCTCGTGGAATCCCACTTCTTCCAGGGCAGCTAAAAGGTTTCTTCCCCAGGCAAGCCTCCTTGATCTTCCAGTTAAAACTGGTTTGCTCCTGCTTCTGTGTTCCCATGGCACAAGGCCAGAACGTCTACTCACACCCTTCTGGCCTTACACAATACTGATACACATGTCTGTTGCCTAGGCTGTGTGATAAGCTCTTTTGGAAAAGAGGACATATGTCCACATAGCTTTCTACTTTGGGAAGTGCCGAACAGACGATCCTTGCACACAGTATGCACCTGATATGGTTTTCTCTGGAAGGATGAGGTCAGGCTGGAAGGCTGTTTCTGGGAAGAAGAGGTTAAGCTGCACAGGACGCTTTTCTTTAAGTTAAATCACATTTTATTTGAATTGTTTATTGTAGACATGTGTGTGTGTATACTTACATATATACCTTAAAATTTGCCATTTTAACCATTTCTAAGCTTACCACTCAGTGATATGAATTACATTCACATGTGGTGCAACCATCATGATACTGTGAATCGTGAGAAAGGAGGTACCTACTAAGAGGGGCTCCTGGTGGCTAGCCGGGCTCAAATGAAAACAAACAAAAAAACCCAAAACAACAACAACAACAACAACAACAATAGAGCCCAGCAGGCGTTTCTACACAGGGACCTCTCACGAACTTCAGGGGAAAGCCTGTGCTGAACTGCTTGCCTCTGTGCTGAACTACCTGCCTGCACAGTTTCTGCCATCTGAGTCAGCGCTTATAAAGGAGGTCCTAGAGTCCTGCTTCAACCAACAGGACTGAGGCTTTCCTCATCCAATTGGAGATGCACAGCTCCGACCAACCAGAGTGGCTCTACTCTGACCAATCAGGACAATGCTTTCGGGGCCAATCAAACTGCAAGGATTTGGAGTCTTCATTTGCATGAGGACAGGCCAATCAGGGAACAGGGGCAGGGACTTCTATCCATATAAGCCAGCTCCCCTGTGGCTCTGACCTACTTTCACTTTCCACCCCAAACTGAAAACTGCATTTCCCTGACTGAGCTGAAACACCGAAGATGTCTTGCCAGAGCATAGCGAAGCAGACCAGTGCAGACCAGAGCAGACTGGCACAAAATGGAGCAAACTGAAGTAGAGCGGGGCAGACCAGCCCAGCTCAAAGCAGACCTGAGCAGAGTTGTCTAGCTGGAGAAGGGCCTGGTCCAGGGGGGTCTCATAGCTATGCTACATCATGGTGCAGCTGCTCTGCACTGAATAAAGTTTTCTTCTTCGCTGCACCCCAAACTGGGTATTTCTATTGCTGTTGAAAGGATGCTAACAACCATTGGTTGACAATACTTATATCCAAAGCTTTTTCATGGTCGCATACAGAAACTCTGTGATAATTAAGCTCTAATGCCACTGTTTCCCCTTTCTGCAACTCCTGGTAACTTTTAGTCTACTTTCTGTCCCTATGGATTTGACTCTTCTAGATATCTCATCTAAGTAGAATCATACAATATTTGTCCTTTTGTGTCTGACTTATTTCACTTAACAAGATTCATCCATGTTGTAGCATGTGTCAGAATTTCCTTCTTCTTATGGCTGAATAACAGGCCATTCATGTAGGTATGTATAAACCACAGTTTGTTTATTCACTCATCTGTGATGGGCACTTGAGTTGGTTTCACCTTTTGGCTGCTGTGAATAAGGCTTCAATGAACATCGACATACAGTATCTGAGCCCCTGCTTTTAGTTCTTTTGTGTATACATCCAGGAATGGCATTGCTGGGTCATATAGTTACTCTGTGTTTAGCTTTCTGAGAAACCACCAAATTACATTTTCTAGTGGATAATATATGCTCACGGTATAAAATTTAAGAACTAGTAGGTTATGTGATAACAGATTTTCTTTCTGGCAAGACATGGAACCAACCAAAGTGTCCTTTGATCGGTGACTGAATAAAGAAGGTGAGGTCCATATATACCATGGAATACTACAAAGCCATAAGAAAAGATGAAATACTGCCGTTTGTGACAACATGGCTGGATCGCGAGATTATCATGCTAAGTGAAATAAGTCAGGCAGAAAAAGTCAAGACTCATATTTCACTCATATATGGGATGCAAAACTGAAAACAACAAATGAACAAAGACAAGCAAACACTCGTAGGCATAGACAACAGGATGGTGGTTACCAGAGGAAGAGGATGAGAGAAGGTAGCAAAAGGTAAAGAAGGCCAAATATACGGTGACGGAAGAAAAGTTGACTTTGGGTGGTGGGTACACAATACAATATACAGGTGAGGTATCACAGAACTGTGCACCAATGTCATCCCAGTAAATTTAATTTAAAAATGGTAACTCCTTCCCCCAAATTCTCTTCATTCCTTTGTTCCTGGCCCCATTTCCCCTCCATGACAGCAACTCCAATTACCTTCCATGTTCTTTCAGAAACACTCTTTAAATTTATAAGCATACATATGCATTCTTTCCTTCTACACAAATGTTGGAATATTATAAACTTTTGTAAATGTTATTTGTATCATTTATCAGTGTATCCTGGAAACTCTGTACATAGAGAGTTGCCCATTTTTTAACAACAGTGGCACAATATGCCACTATAATCCAGATCATAATATTTAAGCCAGTTCTCTATTGGTGGGCATTTAAATTATTTCTTGCTATTTCTTGCTCTTTCAAAATAACTACTTTGCTATGTATGCTGACACACAAAAGTTTTGTTTTCATTTTGTTACAAAAATTTTAGAAGTGGTATTGCTGGTCTTAAACACCAGGTGTTTGTAAAAGATGGTCCCCATTTAACCCTGTGTTTTATAAAAGCAAAAATGACATGAAAATGGAGACCTCATATGTAGGATATTGAGAAGTGTCCTATAAAAATTTTATATATTTAGATTAAAAAATCTTGGAAATTCACTTCCTAAGAATCAGAACAGTCACATTTTCTTATTCTTGGGGCCCTGTTAGCTCCATATCTAAGCCTTTTCTGGTTTTACAATGCAGTAGTTCTTGAATTTCCTGAATGATGAAATTTTTAAACAGTGTTCAGCGAGTTAGCAGAAATGTCATAGATTTTCACCACTGTAGAAGAAAAGGGCTCTTGAATTTCAAACCATAAAATTGTGGTTAAGTTTAAGACAATGAAGAGAAAATTCTATGTGAGAGTATGTCCAATCTCCTCCATTGATCCCCTCCACAGAGAACAACCATCCCCTCCTGCTGAGGATTCCAATTTCTTCTGAAACACTGCACCCTCAGAACATCAGGGAGGTGCAAGTGATAGCAATCAGCGGAGGGCAAGAACCGGAGCTCCTGGGCTGCAGAATTATTTATGATCTTAAAAGTCAGATTAGAGGTAGCGGGCACCAAGCCATCCTGCAAGCAAGCAATCATGCCATCTACTTTAGTTCAGAGCAATTTTATAAAATTGCATTCTCAGGCTTTTAGTTCAAGTAAGTTTTTCTTTCAAAATTCACTAACTCTTACAGCAGTGCTATGTGTAATAGCTAAAAATTGGGGATAAATGCCCAATGATAGAGGGATGATTAACAAAATTATGCTATAGCCACTCAATGGCTATAACTTTTTGCACCTACTAAAAATGACCATTATGATGACCTACTAGCAAAATATTTCTCTTACTGTGTTGCAATGGCCCCAATACAGTTACAATTATGAGATAATTATAGATGTGACAGGCTGATACTATAAAATACTAAATAACTTTTCCCCCTACATGTGTTCACTTCCCCCACTGTGTGACTGAAGATGGGAAGCAGGCTTGGGTCCTGGAGTGGCACTCTGAAAAACGGAACCGGGGCACAAAGACGTCGCTGTCTTAGATTTGGGGAACTAGGCAGAGATTCTTTGAGCTAAGGCAAGAGTATAAAGAAATAAAAATGAGACTCAGTGCAGGGACTCTGTCTTTTGCCTTCGAGCAGAGTTCCAGGGACAACAGGACACACCCTGTCATCTATCGCGCAGGAGGATATGGGAGCCCCGAGGAGCCGAGTCTCGTTTCCACAGGAACCCAGACAAACGTCCACCAGCCCACGTGATGTGACAGCAATAGCGAAGTGGCAGAAAGGCAGGGATGACAGGAGAAGGTTGAGGCCCCCAAGTTACAGTAGGCCAATGCCAAGACAGGCCAGACAGGCCAATGCCAAGAGCTGGAAACTCCTTCCCAAAGATCCAGGTCCCCTCAGTGTCTACACCAGCGATGAGGGTGTGCAGCAGCCTGGCTGACTGACTACAGAGCAGAAATAACAAGAAATCCCTGATTCTGTACACATTTATCAGGAACTGACTAAACTAAATGCTCCTATTGCAGAGACATGGGCTTGAGACAGAAATTCAGGTGAGTTACAGGGACAAAAAAATTACGATTCAACAAAAATATAAGTATGTATATTAATATGAACAAAAAAGGGAATGAGAAAATAAAAAGTGAAATTTTTAGGGTGATGAGAATGTGGAATTTTTAATAGTGTTTTCGATTTTTGTGATTGCTGTCATGCCGTTGGTACCTCTAAAAAGGGAGCCCTCATTCACCATGTACATGGGCTGTAGCAGTGGTGTTCCTTTAGTTTGTTTCTCTCCTTGTCCTGTTTGTAAAACCCCCTCCTCCTGCACTCCATGGTCCGTCCCCGGTCAGGAGCACAGCCAGGAGAAGTGGGGTCTGCGGATCTGTAAGGCGTCCCCAAAGGAGGTCATTGTGTTTCTCCAGTGACAAGATGCTTTATTTTTTGAGAATTTGAGATTAATAAATCATATTTCATTGCTGCAAAATTCAAGAGCTGGTTATAAATCCTACTGTTGCGGTAGATTTTGCTGCAGTGAACGCTTGCAGAAATAAGAATTGTGGTTGGGCCTTAGCGTTTTATGTGGAGAGAATTTTATACTGCAGTGCTATCAGTTATGTGAGAATTGGATCCGTAGCTCCTCAGTGGCACACAACCCATTTTGTTTTGTTTGGCAAATCTTATAAAATGCAGTGGATCTTTCTGGGCTTCAGTGTGCTCATCCGTGAAGGAGGGAGCTGGCTACGATCACTTCTAGTCCACTGGAAGCGCCGGCCCTATTTAGCGCTGACCTCGAGTACTGTATGTGTGGCTTTATAGATTATGAAGTACTATGTATTGTACCGCACACACAGTCTGGCTTTTAAATGTAAGAGTGTTCAGATTAGCTCAATATGTAGGTTTCATTCTGGACTTGATAGTCTTGGGCCGGTACGACCCTCTGGGACCCCCAGATAAGACTCTACAAAACCTTTTATTCAACTGTTCTCACCGTGGTCCAACACTGTCGTTCTCCCTTTTCACAGAGTCCCTCCCTGCCTGCCTTTTTCTGCCAGGGTACGTGCTCAGGCTCTAAGATTGCTGGCCTCTTCTGGGTGCTAATCTTTATAGCTCTCAATCTGCTGAGATTACCATTTATATAATTTTTGGATTCAAGAAAAAGCAATTAAATGATCCACATCAAAAGTTCTCCTGCTGTGATAGGCTGTCATTTCTGCCCAAATGTAACCTCTTCTCCAGAAATTTTATAGAGCTTGGGAATTATCCCATAAGGAAAAAACATGAAACCAGCAAACAGTATCTTAATTTAAAGGTTTTTTTCTTTTTATTATAACTGCATTTTAAATTTCTTTAAGACAGTGCTTTTAAAACATACCCCTCCCAAAGAAAGACTGAATGCGGTACAATAGGACATTCAGAACATTTCACATGTTTAAACTCAAATTAACTGACCATAAATCTCTAGTTTTTAAAAAGAGAAAAAAACATACCCGTGTGCCCTATTTGCTACACAAATAAATTATAGAATATGGTAATTATAAGATGTAGATTTTCCTTTAAGCCTAAGAAAGTTTTATCTGTCAAGCAATTTTTTTTTAAAAATAAAATATTCACCCTGGGCTGTGTGACTCAGGTGATTGGTTTTTATCCTTCAAACCAAAAGGTCCCAGGTTTGATTCCTAGTCAGAGCACACGTCCAGGTTGCAAGTTTGGCGCGTGCAAGAGGTAACCAACTGATGTTTCTCTCTCATAGGAATGTTTCTCTCCCTTTCTTTCTCCTTCCCTCCCCCTCTCTGTAGAGTAAATAAAAGAAAAGAACATAAATAAATAAATAAAATAGTCATCTGATTTTATTATTTTAGAATAAAACATCTCTTATAGATTTCTGGAAGGTTGAACATTAGAACTTTTCTACTTCCCTGAAATGAAGGAAGCCACGTGGCCAAGTGGTGCAGAGCCCATGGTAAAGTCCTAAAGACATGGCTAGGGACTCAGCTCCACGCGACAGCTGTGTGACTTGGGCAAGTTACCTAATCTCCTTTGGCCTCAGGGAGTAATTATGCATCGACTTCATAAGGGCGACGTGATAATTAAATGGGGTACTGTATATAAAACACCTTGGATGTGGAACAACTAAAAAATTTGGTAACATTATTATTTAATTAACAACAAGTGATTTCATTAGAAAGCTTGTACACCTTCAAAGAATAATAAGTAGTGCCTAAAATTAAAGCAAAACAAAGTAAAACTGAACTCATATTGTACTTCGGAATACCTTTTACTTCATTTTATATTTTGGGGGACAGTGTTATGAAATCAATGATGGGGAATCCAAAAAGTGATTCCCAGGAGGAGTCAGCTACGGACGGGTTTCTGGCAGGACACCTCTAGACAGTATTTTAACAATGCGCCTTTACTCGTCTCGGGATGAACAACTGCCAGCAGGAGGAAATCAAAGGAAGTTTCACTTATCCAGCACTAGCCATCGAATAATTTAAAACGAGGTGCAGTAAACATCTATTTAATTAAAACATTTCTTTTTCTAATATAAATATTAATTCTGAAGCAGCTGAATTGAGTTCTGTGCTGTTTTTTCCTTGCTTGAATTTACAGTTGAGCTAGCATGTTTCCAGATGATATATTTCCTGGAAATAACATCATAATTTCTTACGTGAACTAGCAGCTTATGGTTTTCAAATTTTTTCACATCTATTCACATGAGCTAGGTAGGGTAGTTTTTGCTTGTTTGTGTGTTTGTTTTTGGTGATTAAAAAAAAACAGTGTCAGAAAGGCAAAGTGATATACTCAAAAGGTCACATACTCGTAGATAACAGAGTTGGAGAAAGCCCAGGTCTCTAGATATCTGGTTCCCAATCAATTTCCAATTCCCAGAGCAATATTCTCCATACCACTCACTCATGGGCAAACTGCAAGCACTATCTGGTACTGTCTATAGTTACAGGAAGTATGAAGATTTGGAGCAATTTTCAAAACTGTGTATTTTTCAATGTCCTTTAATGTTGTATTTTAATGCAGCTTGATATTAAAATACAGAGGTATTAAATCAACTGCCTATTTCATTGCATGTGTCCACTGTGCAAAATGCACTCTCTCTCTTGCTTCCTCACTTTTTACCAAGGCAGCAAAGTCATGCGTGCACCTGTTTCCATAGGCAAAATGGTTTTATCCTCAGAAAGCATTTACTCATGGTACGCAGTGTTTTAAAGTATTTTCTACCTGGATCAGCTGGCTCTACTCTATCTTTTGGCTTATTCAAATATGCATAAACCAGTTGATTTTAGACTGTGGATTATGATTTCTTCTCCCTAATATCTGGTCAGTTTTGAGCTGTCAAAGACAGGCTTTCAATGGGTTGGGAGCAGGTCTCAACCCTGAGACAGTTTTACTTTTTAGGCCAGACCTTTTGTTTTCTGCAGAGATTCTCACAGCTCTTCTTAGTTCAGCATGGGGTGATTCAATATTCCGAGACTCTAGGTCATGGACCAGAGCATGAATGCTTTGCAAAACCTGCTTCTGTAAAGAACAGTGGCTGTTGAGAGGGAACCAGGAGGAAGGAGGCAAGAAGGGAACTCACTTTGTGGAATTGGTGTGGGGCTGTATTCCAGCACTGGAAGAAATATAAAGGCTCAGCCCAGTTGAGGGAGTTGGCACTTTAAAGACTCCGATCTCTCTAGGGTGGGAGGGACCTGGAAGACAGCCCGTGTTCCTTGGTCAGGCTGGCCGAATGCTGACTGTCATTTCCCTCCATCTGCTTGGTGCTATATTCTATTCTTTTTCCAAGAGCCAAAATTACACTTGTTGCCAGGCACGTGACTTTGGCAGGGAAGTTCTGAGTCTCAGAAGAGTGGAGAGCAGAGAAGTCGGCAAAGGGAGAGAGAGGAGTGAGCTTGGGGATGGCACACCCTGGCCCTCAGTGAGAAGGAGGGGCCCTGCTGCAGGCAGCCTGTAAGGTGAACGTCTAAATTCTACTTTTACCTGCCCTGAGAATACAAGCTCACAGATTTGAAATTATTCAATGAAGACAGTGGTAGTTAACACAGGAGGTGAACAATAATGTGGAGAGACAGCAAAAGGGAAAATGCAAAATATATTTCCAAAATAGGTGTGTACATCAACTAAAACTTTGAATGTGTGATAGACATACCACCTTCAAATGTGATTGTCCAAGACAGTGAGACATGAGAGATTGGAGATAAAGGACCCAGAGTTATTTTGAAATTTGACAGATTAATTTTTGTTTTCTACAAAGTGGGCTCGAACTTGCCAGTCTCGAATGCACCCCGTGAGCTCGGAAGCATGAGACGCCATCTGCAGCACAGGCCTGCTTGCCTCTCACCACGGCCCCTTCACCTCAGGAGCAGCCCACAGCATCGCCAGGAAACGTTCACGCAGAAGCAGCGGAGGGTGCCTTCTAGCCCCAAACGGCTCTGATTTTAGAAGTGGTCCCGATATTTAGAGACATAGTAATATACTAGAGAAAAATATTCTTCCAGGCTCCCAAACACTTAAAAAAGGATCTTACAGGTACTTATGAGACCACACACTATAGGGAAGTAATAATCAGGATAAGTGAAGTGCAGATTGAAGGTACACAAGCCACTCTCCTTATTAGCAGATCCCAGTCCCAAAATTCATGAGTCAGTGCTCAGCTCAATGAGCTCATTTTTCATCTTAATGGGTTTCCTTGACTTCTTCCAATTTCATGAAAAAATTATTTTTCCTTTTTGTCAAATATGTTTTATAGATAAAATAGATACTCCTGTGTCATGAAATGCAAGAGTTGAAAGAAAGATAATGCAATTTTGTAAATAAGACATAAACTTACCCATAGAATTGGAGGGCTGGCAAGGATGCAAGAAATCTGTGTGTATACGTATGTTTAATGATAAACAAGACTTATTTTAAAAATCTCAGAAACAGATCCCATGTGACTTTCTTTTAAAAACGTGAGAGGGCAAAAGGTAAAGGTCACCTGTAAAAGTACAGACTATTATTAATATCTATAGTCATAGATGCTGCTCTAGACGAGCACTCAGCAATCTTGGCTGCGCCTTGAAGCTACCTGTGGAACATTATAAAGTGCAGGTGGCTGGGCCCCACTGCAGGAACTTCTAATCCAGTGAGCCTGGAGGTGAGTCCAGCTCTCTGTATTTCTGCAAAGATCTCCTGGTGATTCTGATGTGTAGTAAAGGCTGAGATCCCTTTACTGTACACCCTGCAGGATGGGGTAGGTATTATGGAGCGTTGCCCAGACGCTCTCCCCGTGGGATCGAGACAGCCATTCCCTCTGCCACAGTGAGTGCTGGCCACTGGCTACTTACAGTGAAGTCCTTCTCCAAGAATTGCCATCCAGAGGGCAAAGAGACCTGCCTCATCCAGGGTCATGCCTTTTTCCTATAGGCAACCTGAACCTAATGACAAGTTAATGGGAGAAGAGGACAACAAAGGCCTAACCCTCTCGCCTTAATTTGGGGCAACCCTGAAGGTGTCTTTAATCCTAACTGTCAATGAATTGAAGGTAAATGATGTGGGGGAAGGCATTGGGTTGGAAGTCCAAAGACTTGAGCTCAAAGCCTTTTTTGCCTGTTGCTGTTAGTGGCCTAGACAAGGTACATCACCTCGTGAATCTCACTTTTTCACTCTAAACGCAGGGGCAGCAACAACAATAACAGCAACAAAAACGATACAATCTACTTTCAAGAGCAGTTGTGAAGATTCAGTAAGAGTCTGTAGAAATAAAGTATTAACCATATAAAATGGTGGTACCTATTGTTTAAAGTGTTCTTCGGTCTAAAAATCCCTGTATAGCATGTGAAGAAGAGATTTCATAGTACTAGTGACACTGAAAGTCAAAAATGCCTTCCTCACCAAATGCACATGTGCTTAACATTCTCCTTTGCATGTGGTCAAAGACTTGGAATAATACCATGTAACCACTTTGTTTGTTTGTTTGTTTGTTTTGCTGCTTTTACACGGAGCTAAAGTCAGCCATAAAGAGAAACAGTCCTGGGTGCCAAGATAATTCAGTGGGGAAAAAGCTGTCTTTCCAACAAATGGTGCTGAAACAATTGGACGTCCACATGCTAAAGAATGAAGTTGAGCTTCTACCTCCCACCGTGTACAAAAATAACCCAGAATAGATCGAAGACCTAAATGTTAGAGCTAAAACTGTAAAATTCTTAGAAGAGAACAGCAGTAAATGCTCATGATCTTGGACAAGGCACTGACTGTGGAGCTCTGACACCAAAGCACAGCAACAAAGCAAAAACAGGTAAACAGGACTTTAGCAAAATAATCACGTTTTGTGTTTCAAAGGACACTATCAAGAAAGAAAAAAGACAACACACCAAATGAGAAGAAATAATTGCAAATTATAAATCTGATATGGGACTTGTATCCAAAATATATACAGACCTCTGAGCAACTCAACAAGGAGACAACCTAACTGAAAAATGGGCAAGGGATTTGAATAGACACTTCTCCAAAGATAAAACATGAATGGCTAATAACAAACAAAAAATACTCAGCATCATGAGTCATTAGGGAAATTCAAATCAAAACCACAATGAGATACCATTTCGTACCTACTAAGATGGCTATAATCATAAAGACAGATAATAAGTATTGATGACATAGAGAAATTGGAGCCCTCATACAATATGGGAAAGTAAAATGGTGGGGCTGCTTTTGGAAACAACCTGGCAGTTCCTCAAAATGTTTAAGGATTACGATATGGTCCAGCAATTCTACCCCCAGAGTAACGGACAGGTATCTTCCTAAAAACTAGTACAAAATGTGTATTAGCAGCATTATTCATATAACCAAAAAGTGGAAACAAACCAAATATCTACCAACTGAAAATGGATAAATAAAATGGCGTATGTCCAGGTAACAGAATATTACCTGTCAATCAAAATATATGAACTACTGATACATTCTATAACATAAATGAACCCTGAGAACACTAAGCTGACTGAAGGAAGTCAGTCACAAAAGAACACATATTATATGATTCTATTTATATGAAATGCCCAGACCAGGTGTGTCTACAGAAGAGACGGTGGATTAGTGGTTGCAAGGGGCGAAGAGAAAAGGGCATGAGCAACGACAAAGTCTGAGGTTTCTTTCCGGGGTGAGGAAAATATTCTAAAATTGATTAGGTGGTGGCTGCACAACTCTGTGAGTACACCAAAAATCACTGAATTGTACACTTTAAGTGGGGAGATTGGATGGCATATGAATTACATCTTAATAGAAGTGTTATTAAGAAATAATCCCATGAGCTGAAGAAATAAGGCAGATGGTAACAAGAATTTAAATATAACTCGTGGAAAAATATTATGACTATTTTGCTTTGATTTTTTAAGTAAACACAGCTCATTGTCTGCTATTAAATCAAATCACAAATATGCATGGGAAAGAGACTGGCCAGGAATAAATGACTGTGCTCTGGAAGAATTCACATTCACTCAAAAAATGGACTCGAAAATTCTCAGCAAGTGACTGAGACTTAAGAAATCGATAAGGTCCTGCTGGCCGAACCAAATCATGCTTGCTAGGGAAAAACCGCTTTTTAAAAATGGGCCTTCAAAAGTCTTTTTAGCAGTAAATGCAGGAACATCTGCAGTCCCATCTCCGGCCAAAATGCCAAACCCTGTACCTGTGAGCTCTCAGTATCCTCTGGGCAATGGCATCGCCTATCTTGTTGAACACAACCTTGTCATCAGCGCAGCTTATGAAAAACTGGTTCTGTGGGAAAAAAATAGGATAATCATGTAAGCCTTTCATATCTTAGTAATAGGTATATAAGGGAAATGTGTACACAACAAAACCTACATTGAAACTTTAAAACAGTAGTTCACATAGCAGACACGTTCTGACCCCTGAAACCACCTCAGGAAAGTAAAGCACAGAATAAAAGTAGCCTCATTTCACTCTGGATCACATGCATTCCCAGATGGTAACAGGTGTAGCATCTTAGTCAACGAAAGGCTAAACTATTATTTTATTACACAAATTCCTTGTAGGTTACATGCTTAGAATGGTAGGAACATTCCAAATTGAACTAACAGGGAAATCAGATTTTTTTTCAGATTCACTCATTGCATAAATGCTTATAATTAAAAATTCTATGTTGGATAGATACAGAAAACATTCTGACAGCTGTCAAGGGAAGGGGGCGGGGAGGACAAGGGGAAACAGGTGATCAAGTGAAAAAAAGGTAAAGGGTGGGGATGAATGGTGATGGAAGAAGACTTGACTTTGGGTGGTGAACACACAGTACAATATACAGATGATGTATTATAGAACTGTACACCTGAAACCTATACAATTTTATTAACCAATGTCACCCCAATAAATTCAGTACGAATTCTGTGTTGGCAACCATTCTTTCTCTTGCTAAGTTTACTTTTTCACAGGGTAGACGGAGGGATCCTGGTCTAATTTTCTCGGCTCTTTCTCCATTATTGACTAGTATCTGCTTTGGCTTTATCTTATTTGTTTGGGTCTTTTATTGTTCCTGAACTTATATTTTAAGTAGCTTAAAATCTCTTTTGTATGTTACATATATATAAATAGACAAATAAAGTGGAAATAGAAATAATTTTATTTCTTTTTTTCTTTAAGTACTTCTGTTATTCATGCATCTATAAAGCATTCTATAACATTTTTACTAAAAAACTGGGATACAACATTATTATCACGGTATAAAAGGTTTATTTGCGGCATGAAGGAATGTTAGATACAAATATTATCACTATTACATGTTCTCTTTATACATATTGTTATAATACACCTGTAACTTTAAGTGTAATCATCACAAAGTAACCTTTGCCAATCAACCTCAAGAGATACATAAGCCATGAGTCAGTAAATCATCATCTTTTCACAACATTAACATGTTTATTTCTATACACATTTTTATACTTAACTGCATATATCTGTAAACTGCTTCCAGGAAACAAACTTACAAGAAGACATTGTGCAGAAACTCATTTGAGAATGTCTTTCCCCTTAGGGTGTCAAACAATCAAAATCTCAGGGGCAACCAAACCGTGTTTGTTTTTCTGACTTTACATCACAGCATCTGCAGCCGCTGCAACCCACTCCCACCACAGGTCTCGTCCTTCACGTCTTTTGGGGGAACAGCAGGGTCAATGCTGATCTCTTACCTTGGCTAAAGGTTTACCAACCAGGTTATTGTCCTCATCCACTGTATCAACATGACATTACCAAAAAGAGGTAAAGCAAAAGGATTGCGGACAATGAGTGAGCCAGCTATTATCTCACATTATTATGCTATAATATTTGAAGTCAATAACACTAATCATGTCACTATTACTAAACTCCAGACTTTATCCAGAGTTCACTATTTTTTTCCACAAATGTCCTTTTATGTTGCCTAATGCTATCCAGAACACAACATTGCACTTAGCTTGCTAATATTTTTAATCAACCTTCTTTTTCCTACATCTGTGAAATAAGTAAATCTCTTACTCTTTCCTACTTGCCTTTAATGAACAGGACGGAAGGAGGAGGAAAGCAGGGCTAGAATGATTTTCTCCAGCCACTCCATCTCTCTCCATACATTTTTACAAAATTCAGTGGAAAAGACAAGACTAAAATAAAAAAGAGAGATGTGCTCTGGTTTTTTTTTGCACTGTCATGATTTTTAATTTTTTCAGGATTTTCCAAGTGCTCAGAGGTAGCTTTAGATGGTCTACAATGTGCAATTAAGGTTCTCAAAGTAAACCCAGTGTCCCTAGATCTTCTCC
Source organism: Mormoops blainvillei (assembly GCA_004026545.1). Lineage (NCBI taxonomy): Eukaryota > Metazoa > Chordata > Mammalia > Chiroptera > Mormoopidae > Mormoops > Mormoops blainvillei. Next base: position 162,103 of record PVJD01002135.1, on the reverse strand, counting down.
TATTCTTTAAGCACAAACTCTGGAATCTAAAAAAGCTTTACAATGAACAGTTGTTCACACAGTATTGAAGCAGGTGGTACCTGCCCTCAATATTCTTGTATCTTCCTTTCCCATGTTCCTTTGCCTACATTCTCCCTCCTCCAACATCCGCACCCGAGTGGCATCCAGGGGTCTCTGTTTTCGCAAATTAACTCGGTCTGTGCTCTCTGGAAGCAGTACGTGCCTTACACTTCCACCTTCTAGTTCCAGCCAAATCTAAATTTACACATCCATGTTGGGGTATAATATAACAATATTATGAGTTGATACGCTTAATAACAAGGATCTGGGAGACTACTTTTAGAGTTTTGAGTTAATGTCAGGTACGCCGAGGATGTAAAAATTTAGGGAACCCAAAGCCTTTTCATATATCAACATACACTTATTAATGCAGCAGATCCTGAGTTCTGGGACCCTGCAGTTTCTGTATGGTATTTATGGGAAGGCAGGTTGTCATAGCGATTTATACAAGCAAGACTTACTTCTATATAGATATAGTGCTTGCTGTTCTCTATCACGTGCACGTAAGCAGTGTGGATGGACTCTTCGTGGTACTTGATCCCAGCAGACCAATCAGCAGCAGAACGAAGCAACTACAAGGGAACAATCAGAAATGAGCAAACATTAAGACAGTGGAGGTGACACCAGAAGTATTGATACAATAAAGTCAGCCCACTTTCTTTTGAACAACTGAACGAATACAGTCGCTTGAGTGTCATGTTTGGGTCAAGTGAGAGTAGGTAGGTGGGGAACTGGTCCTTGGGCATAAGCCATGGGGAAGAATTCCAGCTGGCAGTCAAATACTGAGTATTTCTTCTCCCACATATATTTGTCATTCAAAATTGGAAACAAAGAAGTGTTTCTATCAAGACTATTTCAGAAGCACCCTTTCTGGTGGCTGAGTACGGTGACCATTTGTATCCTTCTTCCATCACGGTTCCACTATTAGACCAGAATGCCTGTTGTTCTGGTGTATTTATTACTACAGCACTTTCACTCCCAAAAGTGTCCTAGTATGAACCATGGCCATCCCAGCTCTGACTTGATAATGGGATAACTCCTTCTCCCCGAAACAGGTATTGTTCAGGGTAATCTGCGCTAAAAGGCAAATAGATTCATTTAATTAGCCGTCTGATCCTCGGCGTGCCACTTCACCTCTCAGTTCTCTCGTTCACACTGCCTCTCTCCTACCAACACTCACCTGCTCCCGCCCAGGTCACAGTGAGGGCTTCCAGCTCAGACACCCGCATGCATATTAAATACACGGACACAGAGTGGGGCTACCTGGGTTCAAAGTTTAGCTCAGTCACTTAGTGGCTTTGATCTTGGTCAAATTTCCTAACCTCTTTGTGCCTCAGATTTCTGCTCCATAAAATGGAGCAGCTACTTCATAGGGCTGTAGAAAGAACTGAATGAATTACCGTGGAGTGTGCAGGAGGCCTGGTACCTAGTCACTGCTGCGTAGTGAGTGTTTGCTATTGTTAATGAGAACAGTAGAGGATGTGTTTGAGAGGTGGTGGACCATGTCGGCGACACTGCAGAGAGGGCACACGAGATGACGCATAAGGCTTTTCAACACTAAGGCATTATTGGCTGTTAGTTTTTTCCACAATTCTAACCAGCATTACAGTACAATGTTTGGCGTACAGTAGGTGCTTTCCTCAAGTAATAGCAGGACATCACGAAAGAATCTCTATAAAAGTAGATTTACTATTCCTGATTTGAAATGAGTGTTAAAGCTGTTTTCATGAGGTCAGCAGAAACTGAAAATTTTAAAATGCCCTATACTCATTAGGAATATATAAAATGATCCAATTCATAGTCAGTTTTGTCTGTTATAGAGGCATGGGCAAAGTAGGTTTGCAGTTGCGAGTCTGTGAAACAGAGTTTATTCCTATTATTTATTATTGCATTATTTTCCGTACGAACAACTGTAAACCTACTTTTGCCCACCCTCTGTATAAATGATCTGGTACAATTCTTGCTCTAATCAATAACTTAAAAAATTGCATTTATAAGGCTACTGAAAATGAAACTTATTACTTTCTAAAATCATTGATTGTGCCATCCTCAAAATGTTATTTCTTTATTCAGTGTGAGGTATTTAGTACAAAATAATTCCCTGAAAAGCATTTTATTTAATTTTATTACATGAATATGGGCCATAAAATTGGAAAATACAATTGTGAACAGAAAGAGTCAAATGTCTCAAAAGAAAACTCATTAAAAAAATGTAGACAAACATGATCCACACTGGGAAAATTATGTGGATTTCACATCATCGCCAAAGATCTGCATTATTGCCCATTAGAAGAAATAACAAAGATTAAGCAAATAGGAGTTTTAATTCTTAGTTCACTCAAATTTATGTTGAATTTTATTGCTAAGGTGCATCATCGTTAACCTTAAGGCTGAAGGAGAGGGAGAAAATATAATTTTTGAAGAATAAGACTTAAGGAGCATGAAGTCCCAGGAAGAAAGGTATTCTTAAGGGGTGTAGGGGGCCGGGATGAAGCAAAAACATGGCTGAGGCTGGATTTGGGGCTGCGGCAACAGAAGGTGACACCACAAGGCAAGCCTCACACGCAGTTGTGCCTTGCTAGAGCCCTTGGTGGCTCCGAGTGCTCCGGGTCTTACCGCAAACAGTCTCTCGGCTGAACAGTTCGGCGCTCAGGTGCTGGACTCGGACTGCTTGGGATCCACTCTCAACCCCACCGCTTAACTCACTGTGTTATTTTAACCTCACGAAGTCTTAGTTTCCTCATTTGAAACAATAAGGGATTAATCAGGAGTACAGTTTACAGACTGGTGAATATCAAATGAGATAATCCACATAAAGCTTAGTGCAGGGCTAGGTCTGAAGCGAGCATTCCCTATTCACGTGGCTTCAGCCAGGACAGGACCCACGGTGGTCCATGAAGTGTTGCTGGTCCGTGAATGGAAAACAGCTTCCATGCTCTCCTCAGAAATAAGTTACGTGGCTTTCTTTAACCTTATGTACCTGCTTTATTCTATCACAAAACAACACATTTTGCTGTCCTTTAAAATCTGCATTGATTCCTACATTGATATCCTTTGGAATGTTCATTTTGACATTTTCCCCAAACATAGGAACTAATTTTTCCAATAGTATATTCGAATGTCATAACAATTGCCAGTATGTGTTATTCATTCTTTCTTTCCTTCCTTCCTTCCTTCCTTCCTTCCTTCCTTCCTTCCTTCTTCTTCCTTCCTTTTTTATTAATAGAGAAAAAAGTTGAAAACATGACTCCAGAGGAATTATTTCCCTCGATTTGGTAGGACTTCTCAACAACAATTTTCTAAGAAACAGCTTTTCTACAATAAGCTGCCCAATTTAATAAAAAAGGTTGTTTACATGTATTGATTCTAAATTGATGTTAATTTTGCATCACGTATTTTCCTTTACATTAATAGACAAGTCAAATGTTCTCTGTCTAGTTCATTTATCTTGAGTGGTAATGATAGCATTTAAGAATCTAGGGTTTTTTTTGTTTTTTTGTTTTTAGGGAGAAGAGTTTTTTAATACATTTTGTGTATAAGCAGCTTCAGGGCCATTTTACTCCAGCCCTCGTCCTCACACCTTCCTCTCGCGTCAGAGTTCTCTGAGTGCTCCTGGAAGGCTTCTGAGAATACCCGGCACTGAGAGAAAACACCCAAGATTGTTCTAAAAGTGTCAGTGGAAGCTGTGGAAGTGCACGCTCAAGTCTGGATGATGTTTTCAGACGCAGAAATCCGTGCTGGCGGCGGCAGGCTTCCTTTGCATTGTCAGAGCTCTCAGCCCTGTGATAGCTCTGTCAGCTGCTGGCAACAGCTGTGCTTCATGGCCGCTGTGGCGCTGCTACCACTGTGTGACCAAGGATGATGGGGCCCAACGTTATTGTTGTTTTTTTTTTAATTTGAAGAGTATTTCATTTTTTTAAAATGTGGCTTTTTAATAATTGCCTACACTTTTATAATGAAATAAACATACAGCAGAGTACACAAATGTGTAAATGAAACAATGAATTTTTTAAGTGAATAAATGTTTTTAATTAAAATATTAAATAATTGGGTTTTCTTCTGTAGATGAAAGAGTAGCATGAATCTTACCTATTATTAAGTTTTAAAATGCTCTTTCTCTCCATTTCAATAAATACATGATATAAAAATTGGGTATCCAGAAATAGCCTGGTGACCCATCCCGAGAACTGTCAACTTCTTTGCAGCAAACTTTTGAAAACTTGGGAGACTATAGAAAAAATTTTTGAAACTAGGGGAAGCTTGAAGGTTATAGCTAATATTGATATAATTCAAACAAGTGTACTCTTCTAAGTGCTTTTTAAAACTTTTCAGCTGAGGATATGTATTTTATGACTTTAAATTGATTTGAGAGAGAGAGAAACATTGATTGGTTGCCTTGCGTACGTGCCCCGAACAGGTATCGAGCCTGCAGCCTAGGAATGTGCCCTGACGAGGAATCGAGCCAGTGTCCTTTCGTGTACAGGATGATGCTCCAACCAGCTGAGCCACCTGGCCAGGGCTCTTCTAAGTGCTTGCGTGGATTCCTTTATTTAAGCATCATCACAACCCTATGGACAGACACAACTAGGATCCTTGTTTCATAGATGCAGGTAATGCATATCGAGAAGTAAAGTAAGTTTCCCAAGGTTACACAGCTGGTATGTAGCAAAGCTGGGGTTTGAACACTTTGACTCTAGAATTTGCCTCTTTCCCTGGCTACCTTATTATAGTGCTACTTTTTAATTAATGAAGCTTGTGGTATTTAAATTATGGTATGGGCAATATTCTATGTGAAAAACTATGTTCAAATCTATGTTAAAGGGAATAAACCTAAGGAAGAATTTTAGTAAATCCTAAACCAAGGTGTGTACCAGTCATTTGGCTATTACCACATAACAGCTGAAAGAGTGAAAGGCTTCAAAAACATGATAATAAACCCTTAAAAAATGAAATAGCCTAAAAAAAAGAAAAAGAAGAACGAACATAAAATTAAGCAGCCTCCGCGGTCAGGTCCTAGCTCCCTGCACCCTTCTGAGTCCCTGGAAAAGCAGGGACTGGGTCAGATTATTACTTCCGCCCTCTAAGCACTCCATGTTATGACCTCTAAACAATAATGTCTAGAACGAGAATAATAATATTTAGAGCCAGTAAATAATATGAAGTGAAACAAAACTGTCGTCAGAACTTTACCAAAGGGGAAAAATAAAACCAAGTTCTTTTTTTCTTCTTCCAGTTTTTGTTCATCTCAGGCTTTTCTGTCTTTAAAAGGGTGCACACTATGTGTCCCCATTGTTTTCACAACTGGAGTTATTTTGGCAGTTTTGAAAAACATTAACTGGCAACCAGTAGTAGGGGTCCAGGTTTTATGAGGTCTGACACTTTTAAAATTGTATGGGAGTCCTCATTAAGAAAATGAATATTAATTTATGAATACAAAATCAGTATATGCTAGAATTACTATAACAGCTTCCTTGCTTGTCTCCTTGCTTTCATTCTCTTTGTGGTCTGATAAGTTCTTTATATGTATAAGCTTTTGGTTCCAAAGTATGTTTGTTCAGGGGGATGCAAACAGACCTGTGACACAATGAGAGACCCTCAGTCACTTAAGCTTGGAGGGTCCTGAGGATATTCACTCATGATTTCAGGATATACATCAGCATAACAAAAGCACTAAAATATCCTTTTTTTTTTAATCTGCAAAAACTTTATTTGTCCATGGAAGTCTTTTTTTAGAATAGTTATTAGGATTTTACAGGCAAAACCCAGTTTGGAAAACTCTGATCTAGGTTAATCGTCATAAAGCACTCATGTATCACACTTCTTCCTTGATGAAAAAAGTAGCTGCAAAATTCAGTAACACCTCCCCAGTGAAGTCAAAATGAACCAGGCCAGCACGCCAAAGCGTTATGCCATCTAAATTTCATCTACCGCTTCTTCAAGGGCAAATGGTTTACTGCCATTGGTTTTACCATCATCTGAACAGGCAGGTTTAGCCCTCAGAGGAACACCTGCTCCCTGCCTCTCACGTGCCAAGCTCTCACAGTGGGCTGGTCCGTACTTCATACTGGCATTTAGGCCTAGGCCACACCTAGCATCGTTAACTGAATTCTTAACATCACAGCTTTCTCTCCCCTGGCTAACTACATTTCCAGAGGCACAGAACCCCTTTTCTCTCTGTTTCCTCTGCATCCAAGTGTGCACACTGATGACTCCACTGTGCAAACAGATGGCACTGCACTTAATAAACACCTGTTGCAGAGAAGGTGAATCAAGGGAGGCATCTGTAGAGTGGCCATGCAGAGTATCCATCTGCCTTACCAGCGTGGCTGAGGGAGGATATATAGAGCTGGGCTTTCCTGGCAGGCGTTAGAAGATGGATGTCTATGTGACACTGAGATAGAATATCCTTTGGTGATCATAAAAATACACAATTCCCAGCAATGTCTTTTCAACAGATGCTTAATTAGTATCTGCTAACGTTGCTAAGTTGATCATTGAGTCAATTTTAATGACATCTCAAATCTTAAATTCTCTTGTTTTTTAATATCAAGGCTCCTATTTTATCTTACAGCATGGGTAATTTTTCCCTTCAAGTAGAATAAAATTAAACAGGTTCATAAAATACTCATTAACTTACATAGGAATGCATAAATATCTGTGCCTCTAAGTTTAAATTAGTTGTCTCCTTTAGCCTGGGAAGACTAAGAATTTGCTATAGGTATTTCTCTTAAGTGATCTATCTTCTTGATTGCTTTAGTATTTGATTTATGGTCGGAAATGTCTTTTTATTTCTTATACACACATATACCTCTCCTTGTACATAGTACAAAGTAAATGAGGTAGGCATTTCATTTATATAATCATGTTCCCTAGAATCCATGTCAAACTATGCAAATCCAAATTAGCGATGTCATAACAAACTGCTGGATCTTTACTCAAACAATACTTCTGATGCTGATAGTGATGACTGAGAAAAAGGCCATGTTCTGTCCCTGAGTGATCTCAAGGTACGTGAGCTGAAGTTGGCAGAGGGAGCTGATTGGCGAACAGTGAACTAGGGCAGGATCTGAAGGTCCACCTCTAATCCAGAACCAGCTATGTGACCCCGGACAAGTCTCATAGCCCCACTGGGTCTTAATTTTCTTATTTGTAATTTGAGGTGGGTGGACTGGATGTAGTAAAATTCTGTGACACTACCACCAAATTCCTTTTCCTATTATAAGAGCCTCTAAAAGACATCTGGCTAATTAGGAACTAAAATTAGATTGAACTATAACTAGCTTCATAGAAAAGTTTTGAGCCACATTCTTCGTGCTTAACCGGTATCAGTCTCCGGTGTACTGTGGATCATGTTGCTAGGGTCAGTTCAGGGGGAATTACAAGGCCAGCCTTTCCTTGACTGGCTTCTTCTAAGGGTATGCGTTTATTATAGCTATAAAAGAGTGTTGGAAAGAGGACACATTGAATACATTTACAATATGAAATATAATAATACATTTTAAAAGACCTACTCAGGTTCCCTTTGGAGTTGTCCTTATTGAATAATGTGAATGAAGCCAGTATCACAGGCACTTAGTCTGGTAGGAGTGATTTTACCCAGTAGCATTTTGTGATAAAGAAAAGCAAGACTGACCTGTACGTTAGCACAGACGGACCCAGGCACTTGGTATTTCAGCTCATGGGCTGTTGTGTGAGATTTTGGTAGCAGAAAAGGATAAGAAAGGGACCGATATTTTGATTTCATAATCTAAAAAAAATAAAAACAGGTAAAAAAGTCAAATGAGAAAACGGTTTCACTCTTCCCTATTTTGTGATTACAAAAGAAATTCATGTTCATATGAAATAAAAAGAATATTAACCGTGGACTGCTTCTAAGTGGTAATAAGAGGTAATAGATTATTTTGGTTTTCCTTCTATTTCCCAGAGATGGAGAATTCCTTTTTTCCTTCTTTTACCTTTTGTAACAGGCATATATTATTTATCCTTTTAAAGAAAGCTTAAATATAGAGTTGTAAGAGGTATAGAATTGCAAAAATGGGGCTATTCTTTTGTAAACTGATTTTTTTACTATGTTGCAGATATCTTGCTACAGTAATATAGTACTATGTATCATTTAAAAATAACTCCAGAGTAAAACGTTATAAAAATCATGTGTTTAATAAATTACTATTAATGAGCATTTCAGTTATTTCTCATTTTATTTGAATTACTGGAAGCAATGTCAAAATAAATTAATTTACTGGGTTACTTCTTTAACTTAACTATCTGAAAAAGATTTTCTGAGTCAAGAGTTGTATGCCTTTTAAAGAGCTTTTTGGTGTTGTACCAATTCACTCCCAGAGGCAGGGTATAAGAACATCAAAAATCGAAAACCCAATTGCAGGTATTAGCAGGGTTTGTTTTTTTTTTCTTAATCTTTGCTTGTCTAGTAGATTAAAGGTAATATCATTTTGTTTATTCATTCACATCTCCTAATTTTTTATTAAAGATGCATCCATTATTTCTAAGAGCTCCCACTGTTTACAATGCTATATAAATGAAAAATAAGGTGAGACTCTAGGTGTTGATAAAACTAGTCTTTTTCAAAACTATTGGGAGGAATAATGAATGCCTCATCATCATTTAAAGTAAATAAAATGGAACCTTAATAACACCTGGATGATAAATACTTATAAATTTAGGTCAAATCCCGAAGAGTAATGAAAGCACATAAAAGAAGACACAGTCTGGAAAAATGGCTACATCTTCTCGTCCTGCTCATTTTGCTCAGAACCACCTCTCCAATATAAACCAGTGCAATGCCAGGATCATAAGGGTTGGAAAGTTTGATCTCTCCCATCAAAAAAGAGCCCCATCCTACTACAACAGCCCTCCAGGCGACCATCAGCTCAGGCTTGGTGCTCAGTCCATGCCAAGCATCCAAGATGCTGAAAGGGTTAAAACCATTGGCCCTGATAGTAGCACTTTTCCTTCTGTGCTTTAAATTATTTGCAATGTGAAAGCTCAAGAACATTTTCTTCTTCTTTTGCCCAGAAACCAAGGTGCTCTGACAACCAGGCACCAAATAGCAGGTGAATAGCATAGGTACGGCCACTGCGGCCCCTTCTTGCGAAACCTCTAGGTGTCTCCTCCTCCAGGCCTGTCTCTCTTTCTGTGGAGTGAATCATGATAAAACAGTCCATGTACCTTTGTGAAGTTCCAGCGCTGGATGAAGTGACGTGCCACATCACGGGCCGCCTTCCCGTGAACCACAGAGGCGATATCATGCCACGGCATCCGAGGGGTGGAGTACCTGTCAATGAAATCTGCCCAGGTGCACCAGGCAAGAGTCATCGCTAACTTCTGTGCCAGGGACAGCAGCCATCTACACCCAGAGCTGACCCCAAATCTGATAAGTCAAAGGAAACATGGTAATGTCCACTATGTGTATATTTCTTGTCTCGGGTGCAACAATGCCTCCATAACCAAGTGAAATATAGATCTCGCGATGAAGTCATCTCCATGCACCTCCCCAAATATGTTTCCATTTCACTCAGCATTAGATAATCACTAGACAAGGAAAGATGTGAGTTGGTACAAATTATCTCAGGTTGTGTGCTCGTATTACATTTTTCTTTTTTATCCTGTTGAAGTAATACGAGGCTACATATGCAGTGCCATCTCTCTCTCCTCTTAGACATAGAAGCACAGTGATATCCTAAAAATGTGTCATTTTAATGATGAAAAATGGAGATGATGAGCAGAAGAGGAGAGGATCAAAGGGAATGTACCATCTTTTGGAGAAGGACATATTATTACCCCTGAAATAGGTCTATATAAAACCTGGAGGTTTCAAACAAGTAAGCTCTATTTTATGTTTTTTTCTTACTATAACTATAAGGAGTCCATAATTATGTGATTGAATCATAGTCTCCAAAGTTTTACCCAACATTCAAAGGAAAGCCCGACATTAGATCATGCACTTGCATCCTTGCTGAGATGCTGACAAGTAAACAGACAGAATATCAGCAGCCATCCACTACCATGGCACTCACCAGCAAAAGGCTTATCAAGTTGAACCCAGTCTTTGAAGACGAAATTGCAGTAGTCCTTTCCATGCCAGAATCGGGTTTCCCCATGGAGCTCTCCCACGCCCGTCTGCAAACTGCGGATGGAGTCCGTGTCTGCAAACACAGCCAGACCCGCTCAGAGGCTGGGGTTCAGGGGAGCCCCGGGAGGGAGGTTCAATTCTCATTTATGAAACACCTAAAGACTTCTTAACTTTTCTTCTTAAGATTTATAACTAGGGAAGTATATGTCTATCCCATCTGAGGCTGTGGGCTGACAGGGTTTTATAGCCGTTAAGTTTATTAACAGTGGGCAGTTGGGGCTATAACCAGGTTTGCCATCTGACAATGAAATGTAACATGCTTGGGTTTCCTGTCCTCCGGGTCACGGGAAGAAGGGGTCGCAGGGTTAACTGTGAATAAGGAGCTTGCTGAGAGGGACTCTGAGCAGTAAAGGGAAACATGAGATGCACAGGACACAAAGAAGTCATGCCCTTTTCTTTCCTCAATCAATATGGCAAACACCTAACACATCATTTTTTGTCCTGTGCATCTCAAAAAAGCAGGAACCTCAAATTTGCAAACAGCCCACATTTCAGCCCTGGAATTAACCAGCTAAATGACACTGAACATCATTTTGGTAAGAAGTCCTTCATGGGTAAAACGAAGAATTTGGCCTAGATGACATCTCAGATCTTTTGGGCTCTAACATTCTATATCCCTGAAATCATACATGACAACCATAAGAATCACAACAACAGATAGGAGCTCATGACTACACATGCACAAATGCAGCCATCTACTGCAACATTTCGCAAAGAGCTTTGTCAGGAAATTTTACTCAGGGGTAAATACTTTGACTTCAATTGTTTTTATGTTTATAGGCTATGTGGACCATGGAGACAACACAAGCAGGAAGACTAGCAGAACTACAAAACACAGATGCAGCGCTTTGCACGAAAGAAACACTTAACAAATAGACACTGGATGTGAAAATGTTAGTTGAATGACATCACGTGCAGTAGCTAGTGAGAGACCTGAACTGGTCCCCCTACCATCATACTGTCCCAGAATTGTCTTTCTAAAATGCAGATTACTACTTGCTTAAAAGCCTTCTGTGAGTGGATCAAATCCTAAGGCCTTAGTGTACGTAGAAAGCCCTCCCCAAATGGGGGCCAACCTCCCTCTGTCTGATCTTTGCTTTTCTCCATACAACTGAGGCCCCATGCGTGTCACATTTCTCACTGTGTTTTGACAGGCCTACTCTGTCATGTCTCTGTACAGCTGGCATATTATTCCTTCTTCCTGGAATGCTCTTCTCTCCTTCTCGGCCTGATCTCATCATCCTTCAAGAGTCACATATCTGTCGCATGCCCTAGAGACATACTACCCCCAACCCCAGGTCCTAGTAGGGACACACAATCACTTGCTCTGTTGTAAACCATTAATAGTTGCACACCCAGGGCCTCTGATTCTGTGACATAGTTGTGTAAGGATGCTCCCTCCCTACCCTCCACTCATCTAGAAACTCCTCTGGGGCAGGTAGGGTCTCCCTTCATTGCGTGGTGTAGCTCCTGGCACACAGTAGGCAACCCACAAGTGTTTGCAGAGCAAAGGTTTTTAAGCAATCACCCCACACACTGATAATATTCTATCTCAAATGGCATAATTAACCTTCAACGGTTATTGAAATTTTCTATAAAAGAAAAATATCTTAAAGTGCTAAAGATTAACAAAACTGAGTGAGGTAGAAAAGAGAATTGTACTGACCTCTCCCAGTGATTTATGTCCCTGCTCTCTATGCCCGAAAGGCCAAAGTACTGGCAGGTCTGTTTGCTCACCTACAGGCTCTTTATAGAAAGCACAGCACTTTGTTAAGAAAGAAAGAATGGAAGGAAGGAAGGACAGAAGGAAGGAAGAAAGGTGGGGTTGGGAGGGAGGAAGAGAAAGATAAGTAATAAGACAAATTCCAAATTAAAAAAAAAAAAACGTATATAAAATTTATTTTTATCAATTGAGAAACTCTAAGCTAAAGTTTTACATACACACACCTACACTTGTTTAAAAATTAACTTTCACCTAACAACCAGTTACTATAAGAAAAACAAAAGCAAGAAAATCCTTAGTCTCCAAAAATTGTTTTGGTGCTAATTGAATTCTAACTACTTATGATTTAAATTTGTTTTTGTTTTTAGTCATGGCCTAAATGATTCCAAATTAATCAGGGTCCTCCTAAGGACAAATGAAATATTAAGGCAAAAGAGCCAAACACTCCTGGCTACTGTGATTACTGCTCAGAATTACATGAGCATTGATGAGAAGGAAGACAGGGCTCTACATCACCAACGCCGACCTTAGCGGTTCTCATTAGCCTGTATCTGGCTCCCAATTGATTTCATAATTGCACTTGCCTCGCCTTTCAGCACAGGTTTTTCATGCCAGTTTTCTGCAATCCTCATCCATCAGTGGCTCAGACTCTGGCTGCTAAAGTTCAGGGAAAAGGTGTCTCCCTGCCCCTCACCCAGTGTCTTCAGGCTTTGCCATGTCCTCCTTTTTTCTTTCATCTCTTGGCTTCCAAGTCTGCAATCCAACTCACCCTCTCGATCTTTCCTAACGCCTCCCAAACAAGGTTTTCCAACTTTCTCCTCAATGTACCCCTCTAACCCTGTGTCTCTTTTGGGCTCCAGATTGACAGCCACTTCCGTGCCTCACTTGACCTTGCCTACCTAGTTGTCTCACTGGAACTTCAAAATCACATGTAACTCTCGAGTGGAGTCGTTATCATCCCCACGAAATCAAGTCCTCCTTCAAGATTTCTGTTTCCTGCTCGTAGGTACGGTTTAAACCTCAGAATCACTTTTGGCTCCTCTCTCTTGTTTACTATCTTCCCCACCCACCTCCCTATCACCACTTCCCAAATCCTCTTAAAATTCTGCTGATTCCTCCTTTGGAAAAATTTGTCCCATTCACTTCATTCTCACGCCCACTGAGACAAGGAGTCAGACTCCCGTTGTCTCTAGCATAACTCAGTAAAACCCTACCCTTATCTCCTCCACCCCCGACGGCCCATCCCCTCCAAAGCCTACCCCCTAACCCCCAGAGATTCTCCAACATTTTCCAGATGAGGTTCAATGTCTCAGCCTGACTTTAAGGCCCTCCATATTTGGTATAGGTATATCCTACCAGCCCAATTAACATTTAGCTACAATTCCCAAACCCCAAAGCTCTGAAAATCCAAATGTTCTTTCACAGCTTATTTGTTAGCAAAAACTGACAGGAAGTTATTATCTTTATATCCCACTTGGTGTTACACAAACAAATGATTTGCTTACAGGGTATTTCCAGGACCCCGCAAGGACTATAACATAAGCTAGAGTACTTATTATATTACTTTTCTAAAGTCCAAAATCTTCTAATTTCTGAAGCACATCTCACCTCCTGGATTTTGCATGAAATGGTAGGCCTCTATGCATTTACGACATTCCATATCTATGTCTGAAATAAATACTTTCGACATTCCCCATATCTGTCTTAAGGAATAACATCTATCTGAGATGCCCATTTCTCTCCCTCCATAGCCTCTATTTACTGATGTCTACCTATATTGAAGGCCAGTTCCAAAACGGGTCCTCAATGCATTATTTATATATATATATATATATATATATTTTTTTTTAAATAGATTTTATTTTTTCTTTTTCTTTTTTTAAAGTATTAATTTATTCGTTTTTAGAGAGAGGGAAAGGGGGAGGGAGAAAGAGAGGGAGAGAAACATCAATGTGTGGTTGTCTCTCATGTGTCCCCTACTGAGGACCTGGCCTGCAGCCCAGGCATGTGCCCTGACTGGGAATCGAACCCGTGACCCTTTGCTTCTCAGGTCAGTACTCAATCCACTGAGCCCCACCAGCCAGGGTGAGCTATATTTTTTTTTTAAATTTTTTGGTTTTTGAAACTTTTTGATTTTGGAATTGTGGCTCAGGGTTTACATTTGTTGAGAAGGCTTCTGACAGCTCTTGTCCATAAGGGTATCTCCTTCCCCTGATGAATTACTAAGGCACTAGGTTAGTGAAATATTTAAAGCTGAAGTTTACCCATTAGACAATAAGCTCTTTGGCAGCAGAAAATGTCTCATACAGCTTTATTACCACATTCCTGAGATCAGATTCCAGAAATAACCCTCTATTCATTATTCCATATGATTAGATATCTGAGTTTGAAATGTAGACACAACAGTGGCCACACACTAAATCCCACAAGCCCGGGGGAAGCCCGCATAGTGGGCCTTACAGACGCAGAGGCCGAAAGTAACCACATAGGATGGTCTGGAATTAAAACTTGCTAACTGAAAGGGAGTCGTGCCGACTAGTCATGCCCTAGGCCTGTATCTTCCTTGGCAAAGATCAAGCTTTACCTTAACTGCCTCTGTCTATCGTCTTTTTGCATTTATGATAACATCACTTTGGACCATCAGAGGAATCTGCTTTTTTCCAGACCCCTCAGGGCACCGGAGCAGGAGACCACATACCATCTCTACGTGCTGTTCATGTTATGTTAACCATCCCATACTCTCCAACGTAAAAGGAGTATTTGTCACTTCATTTTACTCTTTATCCGGTCTCAGAGATTTCCCTGCTTTGCTTTCTTTCACCTCCCTAATCTGTCATGGGTGAATTTCATGTAACCCTCCTTCTGCCTCCTCCTTTGATTGAAATGTAGAAAATAAACTGCAAAACTGCCATTCTCTGGAACATTTCCTCAATCTGTTGATATTTTGCTTCCTGGAAATCATTAGTTTGTCTCAGATAAACTCATAAAAATTTTCTACAGGCTTGGGCGTTTCTTATGTTGACAGAAACACCTGTCTCAACTTAATTGCAAAAACGATTTCCCCTCTCAGCCATCTATTTAATCTTGCTTAAAAGAAAAAGATCAGCAGCAGTCACTGAATATAAGAGGAGTAAAATTCAACCCTTTTTAAATAACAAAGTATCACTCAAAGCAATGTCAGTTTGAAATTCTCCCTCTTGCAATATAATTTTGAAAGAAAAGAAATCTCGAAGATGGCTGAGTGATTTTGACTTAAAATATATGCACATATCAACCATAGTCACCACTCGCATTTAAGATCAATCAATTTTAGTGCAGTTTTTTCTACTTAAAAACTCAGAGCCATCTTGCATGCATGCTCCATACACCACCTGTAAGTCTCACGAGGAGCCAGTTCATCAGGACTCATGCATTCGAGGGAAACTGACATCGAGGGAAACTGACATCGCAGGAAGCTGTGGCGGTTCAGAGCCTCACAGGAAAGTAAGTTATCAACTGAGCAAAATTCAGTTTACAATTTCTAATGAAGAGTTACTCTATGCTTAATTTGGGTTTCGAGTCCTATAAATCAACACTGGTTTAAGTTATTACATGACTTAAATGCAGACCTATGCTCTTTAAACTTCCTTTATTATTAATAGTACAAACTTACTTTTCTTTTTCAATGTGAGTTCACACGGAACTCCAATACATAAAACAATACAAGCAAGATTGTTCTGGTTGAATCAAACACCAATAGAGGTAGGAGGGCTCGGAGTCCACCCGCTAGGTGTCCTCCCCAGAACCCTTGAGAAACACCAGGGTTCAAGGAACAAGCTTTGCAAAGCACTGCTCGAGAAGGACTCAACTATCCTTTGGCTTCCCTTTTTACATAAGTTAGTTTTTTATATTAAAAAATTAAATTTGTAACTTAACATAGTTAATGGAAAGAGACCTCTCCATTTCTCACATCCCACACACAGGCATTAGCAAATGCTGTAAGCTCCACCTCAAGATGTATTCACTGCCTGCCCGGTCACTATGTGCCACCCAGGTCTGCTCTGAAGAATGAGCCTGTAAAAATGTCAGACCTCGGTCGTCCTTTGTACAAGGCCTTCCAATGACTGTCTCAGTCAAAGTAAAAGCCAACATCCTTATAAGGGCTGCAAGACCCTGCATAATCCACCTGGCCCTCTCCAAATCTGTGCCCATCACCCCTCTCCGCCCACTCCTGGAACACACTGATCTCATTCCTCCTCAACGCCCTTACACTTGCCATTGTCCCAGCTGGGACCCCTCCCCCAAGACCTTCTCTCATCCTCATTCTTCTCTTCCTTTTGATCTCTGTTGAAACCTCACCTTATTAGAGAAGCATTTTCTGACTACTGGATATAAAATAGTAACTCCCCACCCTCCCCACCCCACCTTCTCTGTTCTGTCGTTCTCCATGATAATTCTTACCACCTGATATATTGTGTTTAATGAGCTATTTATATATACAATTTCCATCCTTAACCTCCAACTAGTTAACTGAATTTCATCTGTTTTGTTCATGAGATCCCTAGTACCTAGAACAATGATTGGCATATTATAGGAGCTAAGCACTTATTTAATGAAACAAATGAATGATATACATTTATTTTTATATCCCCACTGACAGTTTTTAATAAGAGTACCATTCCCTCAGGGGATGAAACACTCAGGATGTTCTTCACCATTCTCCTGCTCTTGGATATTTCGATTTATGTTCCCTTTCTTAATAAAACAATGCTGCACTGGACGTGTATCCAGTTCATCAGGGAGGAGGTTCCCTCAGCACCTGACAACCACCTGCACGGGTGTCCTCAGATCATGTGGGTATCAGCTTGCTCAGCCTGACCCTCAACAGAGTTCCTTAACGTACTCAGCTCCTGGTTCGCATCTGCTTTTCCTCTTGCCCCATCCTGCTGTCAGCAGCACGACCTCTCGGGCATAACTCAGACCCCTCAGCTTCATGGTCAACAACCGCCATCCTCCCTCTCATTTTTAACTTTAGTCCTAAAGCAGCAAAGCCACACTTGGAATTGCAAAGCACTACCTGGACCTGTTTCCAGCTCTTGACCTTTACTATCTGTCCCTGCATGCGTCCCTGGCCTGGCTCTTTGGACTTCCCAGAGGCCGCCCCCACTGCCCCGCCCCACCCCACCAGCCCCTGTCTTAGGGCTTTGAAGCTCCACCAAGGACAAGAATTACCAAAAGTCGTCCCTGAGCCCACATGTGCACCAAGGACTAGCTCTGTGCTAAATAAATCAAATTTCTCCTCATATACAAGTTTTCTCCATTTTAAACGTATATCAATGTTACAATGTATAACATACAAGTTTATTTAACAATTACATTGACACTTTCGTTCATTAAATATAATCAGTTTAAAAACCGCAGGGTCCCCAGACTATTAGTTTCTGCCACCCCAAGTGACTCCCACCCAGCTGCGTCAGCCGGGCTCTAGCTCAGCCATCTCCCGAACAGCGCACTGGAACAAGTGGGCGAGGGGCAGTCTGCATTTCTGCTCCATCGCAAATCTGGATCGTGGGCTCTGAGAAGCTGATGAACAGAAACCACTGCACAAGTCGCTCACCACCTCTGAACTGAGTCACCTCGTCTGTGAAACGGAGGTAACACTGTTACTGTCAAGCACCACAAGTGCTCGGGACAGTGACCTGCAGAGTCTGCACACCAGGAACACCAGCTTGGGATTTTACTATGGTTGTTGTTTATTATGATGACTGCTTATCCCTGTATCCGATCCATTGCCAAATCCTCTTCACCCCCGCCACCATTAATTAGCCTGATTAATTTATCCCTCAAGTATGTGGTTCTTCTTATAAAAGGTTATCAAATTAGAATTTCTAAAAATTCACCTTTAAAGCATGACACCTCCATTCAATGATCTTCGATATTCATAACCGATTAAAGGTCCAGCTCCTTCATTTATGTTGGCGAGTTCAAATGTGACAGCTGGGTAGCTTCCTGGTCTTATACCACAGACTGCATCTCAACTGAAGGATGTCTTTTCTAACATTTAGAAGTGCTTTCCCATTCCAGCACCTTTGCTCAACTCATTTCCTTCGCCTGCATGTCTTCCTATCCTCACCTAGGCGATCTCATTACTTCAAACCTAAATCCAGCATCCCCTCCTCAAGAACACCTTCCTGGATCATCACAGAGAAGTTCTCCACCATCTGCCACACTTTTAAAACACCCCCAAACTGCAGATGCATGTGCTGTACCCTTATAAGGTTATGTTTTATCTTAGTGCTGGAGTGAGCATTCTTGGGGGGTAGGAGTCTTGTGTACTTCCCCATGCTTTGCTCTCAACATACGTGGCATGGAAACTGTGGGATCAGAAAGACGATCCAGAGACACACTTAGTCTGCTCATGCAGCGCAAGCTGAAGCCGAAGCAGGTCCCACTGCTTCACACATCACTTACCCACGCCAGGTCTAGCGAGCCCCTGCTCAGAATCATTGGAAGAGCGAAAGAGTTTCAAGTGGGGCCTTAAACCATGGATTAAATTCTGACGACTTCTACAGTGATTACAATAACCTAGAGAAAGTCGAGAGTTCTTTTTTTTACAAAAAGAAAATACGTATATATCAGGTTTCCTAAACTAGAAAGCAGGCTTGTTCATTTTTAAAATGAGGCAAGGCTATAAAATCAGTCACAAGTTCTGTGTAACAGAAGATTACAGGGCTTTAAGACAGATTTAAAACAACAGTATATTAATAAGATGTAGAAAATATGATATTTGAGGATAAACACTTGATGTATTTCAGGATGGGAAGAGAAATAAAATTTCTTCTCTAAAAGATTTATAAAGTATACCTAATACTTTTCTTTTTCCTTTGTAACTTGGCATTATTTTATAAATGCTTGGTCATTCTGCTATCATCGGAGGCATGGATTTTGGTTGTTATGACAACCTGTGTGAACAAAACAATATATCTGTTCTAAAATGAGGCCAGCAAAGCCAAGAGATGTCATGATGTTGAGTAAGATGATCTAGTGACCTTTCAGCATTGATCAATTTACCCCATGACAGAGAGACAGGTTCTACAGACAGGCCTATAGTGTCTGGCTATGCAGGAACAGAACGTGGTCGAGGTAAGTTCTAGCAAAGACAGTGACTTACTGGAGGCGCTGTCGATGCTGCTGAGGCTGTCCGCGCTGTGCAGGTGTTGCCTGTGGAGCTGCCTGTAGAGGCTAAATTTCGAGAACTTTTTGGATTTTCCTATGCCTTTCAGTTTTGAATCCATATCACCAACACTCTTCAGGATGGGCAGATTTTTAGAATTATTTTTATTTTTGAGGCTTAAGGATTCCATAGACCCTGTTGTTTCAGCCTGAGAAAATGATTAAGGGGAAAAAAATGGCACTGCATCAGATACACTGCGTCGTAGCCCTTTACTCCCATTCAGGTGAGGTGTAAAGTTGACACATGGTAGAAGCTTCTACCAGACACACAATAATGTGTGAGGTCAGCCACAGGGCAGTGGAGATTCACGTTGACTGTTTAAATACTACCAAAGGCATACCAGATGTTCCACTGTAGTTCCTCTTTCAGGTGAAATTCTTGAAATTTCATTCTAAGTAATCTTTTTATCTCAAATACAATGACATAGGTTACATTCACTGTTGTGTTACTGAAGTGCTTCTGCTAAACATTACGTAAGCAGTGCTGTTTCTGTCAATTATTCTCCCTATTACCCATCACTAAATTTCTATTTCCCCCCCAAGAATCACCAACATGTCCAGCAGTAAAACAGGATGGATCCCATCAAATTTTTAAATAAGTATATTGATATTTTGGCAACCACTTCAGCTGAAATCATAAGAATATGGATATAGGCATGTAGATATACTTTGGCAGCTCTTGGCTTGAAGGTTGTTTGAGAAGTGATTAACCTTCTGCTTTCAAATAGAATTACCTATCCTATTTTTATATGTCTTCAAGCAGGAAGAGTCCAAAAACCTGGGCAGTTCCCTGTAATAAGGCAGCTTATTGAACTCAAAGCTCAACTGCCATGCATTTTTGTTTATAAACCTTTTTCCCACTAAGCAAATAAATCTTTACTTTAAATGGGGATAAAAAGGAGGTGACTATGTGATAGCAAATGCTCCACTGAATCTGTTTGCTTTTCTTACAAGAGAAGAAATGAGACTAAGATGCAAAGTTACACACTCACTTGGTGATACCTGAAACCAGGTCTGTCCATGTTTGACTCAATGTTCTTTACACCTTCAGGGATAAGCCACCTTTCATTCAATCAATCGGTAAGTCATGCTGTCATATATACTTCCACAAATTGTGTTCCTTTTATGCAATTCTGTGCAGGTGAAATTACTTACTGTGAGAGAAGCCAGACATGGTCCCGTGGTGACACGCTTCACACTGCCCACATCCGTGAGTCTGTGCTCATTGTCATCCCACCTGCCATAGGCCAGGTCGATCCCACCCACAAAGGCCACTGACTGGTCAATAATGACAAGTTTCTCATGATGAGCCCACAGGTACACACTGGATGACACATGATCTGGGTGCCTCATCACCTTGACAGGAAAAAAAATGTGTATGTAAGATGCTTTTTAAAATGTCCTTCATATTATAATAAAACAGGACTGTTTTCTTCCCTGAATAGCATTTTCTATAATTCGAATACCCAAATGGACTCTATATATAACAGAGAAAATCTCCAAACTTCCCACTTTACTCAAAGTATTTAACAGAGAAAGGCTCCTCATTACTTTTTAAGCCTCCCCACCCCACCCACTCTACATTTGGGGCAGCTGCCATTCAGCTTGAAGTTTGGTCACAGATTTCAATAGAAGTCAGCTCAATGAAATAGCTGATTTCCCTTTCCCCCTAAAAGGATTATATCAGGTACCATTAAAAAAAACTTTAAAATTTTAAGCAACATCTATCTCAGGCAAAATTTTTAATAATTATATTGATTTTTTGGCAGCTGCTGAGTTAAAATAGTAAGCGTGTGATATAGATAATTTGGCAGCTCTTGGTCGGACAGTTATTTTGAGGTTTCTTGCTTTGAATGATTGCAGACTGACCTATCCTATCTTTGTATGTCTGTAAATAGAAACTTTTCCAAAACTTTGCAGAGTACTTTTTAAAAATAACATTTTCAATTGTGGTAAAATACAGACAACATAAAATTTGCCATATTAACTATTTTTAAGTATACAGTTCAGTGGTATTAAGTTCATTCCTATTGTACAATCATCACCACCATCCATCTCCACAACTCTTTGTTTTGCAAAACCGAGCCTCTATAGCCATGAGACATTAACTCCCCACTCCCTCTTCCCTCAAACTCTGGCAACTACCTTTCTACTTTCCATCTCTATGAATTTGACTACTGTGGGCGTCTCATATAAATGGGATCATACGGTATTTGTCTTTTTCTTATTGGCTTATTTCACTTAGAATAATGTCCAAGGTTCATCCATGTTTTAGCATATGTCAGAATTTCCTTCCTTAATAAGACTGAATAATACTCCATTCTCTATACATACCAACCCATTATTGGGAGGGGGGTGTTAGAGCGTCCAACTATTACTGTAGAACATGTCTATTTCACCCTTTAATTCTGTCAACGTTTGTTGTACATACTTTAATGGTCATTATTAGTACAGAAATGCTTATAATTGTTGTATCTTCTTTCTGCACTGAACCTTTCATTAATATATAATGTCCTTCTTTTTCTATTTTAAGCTTTTTTCATTAAAAGTCTGTTTTGTCTGATATTAGTATTGCCACTCCTGCTCTCTTTTAGTTAGTATTCACATGAAATATCTTTTTTTAACCAAGTGAAATATATAAGTTTAATATACTTTAAACCTGCTGGAGATTTATTGATTCATTGTCTACCTATATCTCAATGACTGGCCAATATTTATTCATAGGCTTTAGGTCCTTGTTAAAATATTGAATAGCTTTTTTCATATTGCTTATTGTGCTTATTTACTTTATTAGTATTTTATACAAGGTGTTATTAAGAAAAGCACAGTAAACCCTAAAGGAGCTCTCTTTGTTGCTATCAGTAGTCACGGGATGCCACAGGGAGGTCACATCTAAGAGGTTCCAGGCTCATCTTAATGAAGAGAATGAAAACATGACAGGCCTCAAAGACTAAAACACTCTCAGAAGTGTGCTTTTGACTAAATTATAAGGGTAAGAAAAATGGAAGTATCAACTCTGCTGACTCCATCAATATTAGAAGTATAAAAAAGGCATAGTATTTTCTTCTATTTCTAAGAAGGACATAACACTGTTGATTCAAAATATACATTAGGTAATTCTGCACATAACTGCTGCTCAGAGCAAAATATACCTGAAAAACTACAGAATACTAAATAAGAAACACTATTCAAAGAGGTGAACCCGAATACCTTTATGTTGGGGTGTAGACGCATTAAAGTCCTCTTGCTGTATTCGCTGTTGATTCCAAGTGCAAGTTCTACCTCTTTGTAGAGCATGATGAAAATCCTCACCCCCTCTTGCTGTCACAGGAGAAAACACAGGGAGGAATGAGAATTTCTGCAGGTAGGTCATGGTTTTCTTTTTCTTCTTTCTTTCTGTGCATGGTACTTTCTAAAATTTCTTCTATAAACAAGTATCATAAAAGATTTACTAAACACAAAACAAAGAGATGAAACACAAATGTATATATATTAAGACACAAATATCAAAAATAAAATTTATCTCCCTTCCATTCATACAACTTGACATGCCGAGACCGAGTCTCAATATTTGACTATATAGCCAGAAGGTTGAAATTATAACCACAACTACTAAAAGTGTCTGATAGTCTTATATCTGTGGACCTTTCCAAACACTTGTTATTGAGGAAGCTCTGACCTGATTCATGTTACAAATTTAGTGTTTTTAGTTTGTATTTATTATACTTCAATTATTGAAGTAATAAAAAAAAACTCTGATACAGTAAGTTAAACTAAATATCCTTTAATGTTCTTGGGGTATAGTTCATAGACTTTTTCTTTTTTAAAAAAAGTATTTAAATGGAAAAAAACATTTCTAAATCTTCAGAAGATAAATGTGTTGGTTCATACTCTTAACGCATAATTAAATCATTAATGTCTATGTCATTAGTGAAATGACTTCAGCAGTTAGCCCCTCTAATATTAAAAAATCCTTGAGTTTTAGCAGCCCCACACAAATTAACATTGATCCATCCTGAGCATTGTCCAGACACACCAAGTTTGGGGGTCTGATCCCCGGTCAGGGCACATATAAGAATCAACTAATGAATGCATAACTAATGGAACAACAAAGATCAATGTTTCCCTCCCCCCGCCCCCTCTCTCTCTCTCTCAATTCAATTTAAAACAAAACAAACAAAATACTGATCCAGCCTTAGATCTTAGGCCTAAAAGAAAATAGACAAGACCATTGTGAGGGTCAAATCAAAAGTGTCTGGTAAACTTTATAATGTTATATGAATAACATTTATTATTAATATTAACCATCAAAAAGACAATGTTCAACAGTTGGTAGTCAAAGAAGTACTTGCATTTTCTGGTCTAGTTCTGGGTGGTGACAAGGTTTTAGCCTGTGCTAAACTGCCCCATCCCTGAATGTCCTTCCCCTTCTCCACCTCCACTCAGATGGTTCACCCTCCTACACACTCCTGTCTTATTTACTCCCACTTCTTGTATTGCTTTCCAGGTTTGCATCCTCAGCATCGCTCTGCAGTTTGCAGCATTCGAATTTGCATCCTCTACACCCAGCAGCTCCGAAAGCGTCCTGCACCATGCTGCATGCACATTGCCTAATGTATCAACCAAACCTGGCCACTGAACAGCCCAAGAGTTAGAGGGAAGGAAGTCTCCATCATACTTTCTAAAGTATCGGAGATGTATATCCAATAAATTATAGTAGCAAAGAATAACTTTAAATTTATATGAATAATCCATGACAATTAGATGTTGTTCATAATGGAATCTTTATTGGGTTGAAAACATCTAATTTTACACCTAGAAATGGGAAATAACATAGGAGTTAACATTTTAGGTTGCAGGATATAAAAATTTACAGTAAGCCCAACACATATACAATTCCCCAATATTGCTCTGCTAGTAATAAGAAGCATTATTTTGGACCCTAAAGCCTTATAATAACACATCACTTCAAAATACTAACACTCTGTATTTCTTGATATTAATTATATCTAAGAAGTATATACATTTTTGAAGAGACACGCTGGATTTACATTTTGGGCTGCATTAAGCAAATGTGAGTTCCAGGAGAAGGCTCACTCTAGCATTGAAAAAAAAGGAGAATAAGAAATATATATATATATTTCGTATGTATATGCATACACACACACATCATTCTATTTCTATTTCTCTGGTTAACAGCTGCCTTTTGGAACTTGCTCATTATTTACTGTAATTATATAACTGTTACTTCACTAAAGAGAACCCCCAGCTGGTGTAGCTCAGTGGATTGAGTGTCAGCCTGCAAACCAAAGTGTCATCGGTTCAATTCCCCAGTCAGGGTACATGCGTGGGTTGTGGGTCAGGTCCCCAGTAGAGGGTGCTGAGAGGCAACCACACATTGATGTTTCTCTCCCTCTCTTTCGCCCTCCCTTCCCCTATGTCTAAACATAAAATAAATAAAATCTTTTTTTAAAAAAGATATAAGGAAGTGAAAGTATAGACAAGAAGTGAATAGATTAATGTCTATTGGTCTGGCCAGTGAGTGCTCTTCAATGAACTGATGACTGAGGGTTCTAAATGAAAACTAGAACATTATTTTATTTTTTCTATTTTTTCTGATTCACTTTGCTATCTGAATATTTTAGGATTCAGCACTGAATAACAGTTACCAACAGCCTTTCATTGAAAGATATAATACAAGGTTTAAAACCAAAAATTTCAACTCAAGTTATAGTACATTATAGTTGCTATCTTCCATCATAGTTCATTTGTTTTAAAGGGATGAAATTCTACTTCTTAAGCTTATGAGATTATTATTCACTCATAAGAGAAATAGATGCAGCTTAGAAACTGGTCTGAGTCTTACAATTTTCCATTTACCTGCATAACTAATGGATTTCTGATATAATAGAGATGTTAACACTAGTGGATTACATCATTACCCTCCATCTATTATACCTGACATTTCCTTCTGTATGTGTCTTTAATCATTGAAACAAATTAACTCTAAAGGAAATAGGGTAAAGACTCTGAGCCTTTTCAGCTTAAATACAAATGACTAATAAGGAAGTAATTAAATGTAAAAAGTTCATTTTTACACATTCTGGTTTACAATTATTTACTCACATCCATGTCCACGTCAGTAGTACCACATATCTCTAAGGTTAATTAGTGACAAGACTTCTGTGATAATAAAGCAATAAACTCCTCTTCTTCTGATCAAGGTATTACAATACTATTACCAACTCTAAAGGGCAAAGGAAAAAAATGTTCCTTGGACACAAAGGTATTTCCTGGGTCACAACAGTGAAGTCTTCTACAGTTGTGGGAAATATTTATGCAAAATGAAAGACAAAGTAGGAAATAAAAATGAGGGGACTAATATTAATTCTGTAATTTAAAAAAAATATACTTTTGAAACAGCCAATGTTTTACCCATGCCTTTTACATACTCTAGGAGAAATTACTTTTGCTTAGAGAGAGGGAGAAAAATATTAATACGGGAAGTAGGAAGATTGGCTTGGCTTTGACTATGCAATGCCAAGTTTCATTTCTCTGCTGAAGTCAACTACACCCAAGATTCCACAAAATAAACTTCATCAAACCCGAGTTTCTTTTTTAATTTGCTTTTAATCAAGTAGAACAGACACAATACTATAAACAATAGTAATGTTTAGGAGTTTTACATATATATCAGCCATGTGAAGACAAAATAAATATTAAAATTTTCATAGTTGAAATCAAGAGAGTTCATTTCTGGACCAACACTTTTTCTGTTTGTTCAAAGGGCTGTGGTCAAAATATTTTCTAGATACAATCAGGTCTGTCCACTGCTTGAAGAGAGCTTAGCTTATACATCCACAGGAAAATCACTAATTTTATGACCTGGGGGTGCAATATTTCAGGCAAATGAAAAGTAGAGAATTAAAAAAAAAATGTATCCTCACTATTTAAATGCAGGCAGCATTGAGATGGAAGAGCACAAATGCTTGTGAACTTTTTAAAAAATAGGTTTAGTCTAAAGCACAGTCCTCAGGTTTGAACATTTTGTCTCCCCTTCCCTGCCCTGCCCTTCTAGGCCACCACTTTGATAAGATTCCCTTTGGTTTTTATGGCCTATTATTTCATCCCATTTGACAAACCTAGACACTCTTCTCTCCCATTGCTCATGAATGCAACTCTAAAATGTGCCCTGTGGTTCAGGACAGTAAAAATTAACCTGATGACAAAAGCCCCCCGAGGGCCTAAAATCTTTTTCTGTAAGTCTTTAGGTTGCTACACTTGAGATTCTTCCAGTCCCATTGTTCACGGATTGCAGTTCTAGAATGTGCCCTGCGGTCCAGGATGGTAAGAAATTAACCTGAAGACAAAAGCCCTCCAAGGTGGCTACACTTGAAGACTCCTTTTGGTGCGAGTCTCATCAGGAGTATCACGTATCTCTACGGTTGAGGTACATTCTCACCTCTCCATGCAGTAAAGGCAGAACTGTGGGAAACCCTGGGGGGCCGATTGGAACTGTGAACACTCTGCCTCTCAGCCTTAATAGCATAAGGTTGGTTTATGCTATTTGAAATAATAACGCTGCATATCAGAAGACTAAAGAGACAGGAAAATATCAACTTGGTTATTACAGAGAAACAAAATGTATTTTTTCCTTAAGAAACAGCCATTATAAGAGATGTTTGCCTATATGCTAGCTCTGAGGCAGAAACACTAAATTCCTTCTCCAACACCTGCATGATCAGATAGAAGAAAAAAATCATTTATTTTAATCAACTTGTGGACCTCCAGGACCCATTAATGTAAGAAGAAATGTTATTATCCACCCACTCCTTTGTGAAGTTGGTGGATTTCAGAAACAAAATTATTTACATGCAGCAGTGTTCATGAACACATGAAATGTCAATTTGGAATGATCGGAGTGTGAAAAATTTGTGACCAAAATAATAATATGGTGTAGCTAGATTAAGGAAGAGCAATTCTGCTAAATGTACCACGGAAGAATTAATATTCAATAGTATTACTATTTCCTTAGGAAATTTAAAAATCATTATCCACAATTTAAAACTTACAAGTTTCAGGAAGGTGATACATTAAAATGAAGCACCATTATCAAGCAATCATAATGACTCGACTATGGTGTTCTCTTGGCGCCTCATCAGGGTTCATAGGTAATAAAAGCAAAGAGAAGCCATGCTTGTGCTAGAAAAGGCGCCTGGACAGGCACGCGGAGCGGAATAAACAAGCGCACGCCGACTGACGTGAGGTGGGGGGCCGGGTTTGTAGGATCTTCCTCCTGAGCCCTGTTCCAGCACCGACTAGCTTTCTGCAGTTTACTTAGATGTTCTGTACGCATCTCATGCTCAGGTGATCTAACACTTAGCTCTCCAAATCTGAGTTCTTCCCATTCCTCCTACTACGGGATTCACCTTCCCATACATCATTTTGTTCAGATCATGCTTCATCCATCAGACCGCGGGCCCCAGGACATCCCCACTGTATTCCATAAAGTCCAAACCACTGGCTTGGAGCATCAACCCTCCACGTCCTAGCTGCAGCCCGCCGTTCCAGCTTTATCCATCATCCTACCTATGCTAACACTCAGGTGTAATCAGCCTTGTCACCTTACAAAGCCTTCTGAATTCCTGCTTCCAGAATGTTTCCTCACCACATTTCCTACACCTGAAAACTTCTTTTTAAGTTTTTTGCCCATCCTAAATACCCTACGTCCCTCATGTTGTGAGGGGTTCCCCATCAGGTCTACCCCATGCTCTCCCTTCTCGCCTTTGAATCTTGGCTCCTTCTGTACCCAATTGACCCTTGTGTAGATTTTTAAGCTCCTTCAGGTCAAGAATCATGTTTCTTATTTAGGTACATCCCCATATGATTGGCCAAGAGCCCTGCACATACTAGGCATTCAGCAAACGCATGTTGATTGAAACTTAAAACAGTAAAGTGTCGGATAAGTATTACAAGGAGAAAATTTAACAGTATGATTGACTAACGGAGAAAGTTCTCTATAAATATAGAAATTAAGTTTGCTAACCCCAGGCCTGAACCCAGACCGTGAGTCCTTTAGCACACCTTCCACGGGCAGAGAAGCCCTGTTTATGCACATGGGCTTCCTTCGTAACGGGTATGCTACCCTGGCACATGAGAGACACTCGGCAACCGTATGCTGAACTTTTTAACGAACATGCAAAGAATGCTTTTAAAAATCAGAATTCCCAATTTTGTGAATAGACTTCTGTTGAGACAATGAATTAGACTGGCCATGAAGATGATACTGTGTGTCAAGACATGTGTCTGAAATAAAGATCAGCGTCGGCCTTTGATATTAGTAGTGAGGTCTGATTATATTATTGGTAGCTACCAAAACCCTAAAGTAAAAACATGGAGAAAGAAACACTCACTGAACGAAGAGGAAAAGGTGAGTGAGGAAAGAGGTAGGGGAAGGTAAGGGATGGGAAAAGCATAAATGAGTGAAGGCTGGGAGAAATAGAAAGATGCTACCCCTGATTATTCAGGATCTACAAATTCTGCTAGATTGTTTGATGACAAAATTTTTAAAAAGATTAAGACAGTTTCAAAAACAGTAAAAAAGCTAGCACTTCCCAATTTGAACATGATTAATAATAAATCCAGATCTATTCTAATTCGACTTAATTTAACTTGGTTGATGGCCAACTATGTAAAAAATTTCATTAGAAAGATGAATGTAAAACAGTCTTTGGTGATCCTATACTGATTTAGTTATTTACTTCTTATAACAAAAAGAGCACACTCAGTGTTCACCCAGAATCAACAGGGCCAGCTGTACAGGAAACAATTTCACATTATCACCAGGATTTGTCCCAGAACTGAGCTAAAACAGCACCAGTTCTTAATGTCCCTCCTCTTTGATATTCTTCAACATCAGCTTGGCCTCAACTGACTGAAACCTCAGCTGACTTTGTCTTTTGCTCAAATAACAGAATAATGAGACTTTATTACAAGTTTTTGCCTATAAAATTAACTGCCCATAAATGATTAAAAAATAAAAATCAGAATTGCTAATAAAATCCATGCTGTGAATTAGGCTAAAATATTGTGCACTCAAGAGTAAAGGGGGGAGCCCTGGCTGGTGTGGCTCAGTGGATTGAGTGCCGGCCTGTGAATCAAAAGGTCACTGGTTCAATTCCGGGTCAGGGCACATGCCTGAGTTGGAGGCCAGGTCCCTGGTAGGGGGCGTGCGAGAGGCAACCACACACTGATGTTTCTCTCCCTTTCTTTCTCCCTCCCTTCCCCTCTGTCTAAAAATAAAATAAATAAAATCTTTTAAAAACTGATTTTTAAAAAAGAGTAACAGGAGAAATCAGAGCCAAATAAACTTGAAAAGAGTAGGTATTCTACTTTTTTGTCAGACTCTAAAGAAAAAAGTTGTAAGTATATATGAAGGACTTTAAAAAAGAAAGGGCATTTCAGAGGCAATAAACATTTAAGAAATCCAACCAGCATTTGTTTGGAAATTACATACTGCTTTTCGTTTAAGAATGCAGTCCAACCTCCAACGATTTCCTTCAACCACTGGGCGTTTCAGGAAAATTTCTGGACTCAACCTGAAATCACAAAATTTCAAGTAACTAAAACAAAATATGAAGTTCTGATTGTATCATAGAAGCAAAAGCAATTTTAGCCCAAATGCCATCATCATCCCCCACTGTGGTGGGTCATCCATACAAGTCCAAGGATAAGTTCATATGGGAACAAGAGCCTTTATCCATACAAAAAATCAATCTAGATTTCCCTGTGTATCTTACTCACACATCCACAGGCACACGCATGTGCAGATGCTGTTGGCTGCCCAGCCAGCAGCCATTCGCCCCTCCTTCTTCCTTGCTCCCACTATATAGTGTAACTATTCTGCCTACTTGCTTCCCTGGTTCCTGTGCAGCTAGGGCGCAATGTGATGCAATCCTGGGCAATGAGATATACGCGGAGGTACACGTAGGGTTAATGGGAAAGTCTTTCCTCTTTGAAGATAGAGAGATACACACATTCACTCAAAACAGGAAAAGAGGCTTTAGGATGGCTGTTGTTTGGGGCTATGATGCTCAGAGAGGGGCGGCTATACTGAAATTTTAAGGGGAAGACCAGATCTGTGAAATCACTAGACTACTCCACCAGCTTTAGGATTGCCTAACTTTGGAGTTCTCGTTAAGTGAGACAAATAAATCCTCATTATTTAAGCCACCTTTAGATGAGTATTCTATGAATCCAAGCTAAAAGTCTTCTAACTGATAAACATAAATGCTGACTTCCTATACGAAGGAGAAGTGTCTGGGAAATGTTGGTCTTTCTGAGCAGGAAAGAGAAGGCAGGTTTGCTGATAAAATTTTTCCAATGTGAGAATAAACCCTTGGCTCTTTTTTTTTCAGTAATGTCACAGGCAGCTAAGCATACAGTAGGGTGACTTTTTCCCTTGGGGTTGAGTTCTAAAGTTAGTATCTGAATTAAATCTGTATGTATGCTACAAGGCCTACAGATATTGAGATATTAGTTGGATAATGAAAGAATATTATAGATAATATTATATGAATAAATATGATAATTTAGATAAAATGAACAATTCCCATCACAGAGTTATCAAAGTGTAAGTTAAAGGAAATTAGGACTCTAACCTTACAGTTACTAAAAAATTTAATTCATAATTTAAAACTTTCCCACAAAAAACTACAGACCCCAACAAATTTCTATAGTATATGTTAAGAAAGAAATAATATCAATCCTACCTAAACTCATTCAGGAAACCAATGAGGGGAACATTTACTAACTACGATGATGAGGCCAGCATTATCCTAATGCCAAAACAAAGACAATTCAAGAAAAGTAAAAAATTAAGAACAATATCCTTATGATCATAGAGGTAAAAATCTTTACCAAAACTCCACAACTTATAAAAACGATAACAGATCATGAGAAAGTGGGGTTACCCCAACAAAGCAAGGCTTGGTCAAAAGCAGAAAATCAATCAATGCAATTCATTATATTAACAGAAAAAAAAGATTATTTTCATAAATGCAGATATAGCCTTTGACAAATTTTGATACCCATTCACAATAAAAACGCTTCATAAATTATAAGTAGAAAAAATTTCCTCAAAGTAATAAAAGGTACCTATAAAAACTCTACCTAAAACATTAATGAAAGACTAAATGCTTTTGTCCTAAGACTAAGAACAAGACAAAGATGTCCATTCTTATCACTTCTCTTCAACATTTTACTGATGATCCTAGCCGATGCAATAGGTAATAAAGTAAAAGGCAAACAGATGAGAAAGGAAAAAGTAAAGCTGTCATTATTCACACATCACATGATCATCTATGGAGAAAATCCTAAGAGATATATATATGTATATAATATATATATATATTTTAAAAGCTACTAGCACTAATCAGCAAATTAAGCAAGGTTGTAGTAAGTAAACTCAATATTAAAAAATCAATTTATTTCTATATGTCAGCACTGAACAATTGAAACAAATTTTTAAAAATACTATATGCAATAACATCAGTGAGAAATTTAACAAAATGTGTGAAAGACATGCATATAGAAAGTACAAAACACGGCTGAGAAAAGTTAAAAGAGACCTAAATAAACAGAGAGCTATACAGTAATCATGAAATAGAAGCCACGATATTGAGGAAGAACAGTATTTGACATACCATCTAACCAGTGGTGATTTTTACCTTTTTTTTTTTCTTTTTTCTCTTCTGATTCCTCAGCCTGGAGGAGAACCTGGACAAGGCAGAGAGAATTCCAGGAGAAGTCCTCTAGTTCAGGTTTGAGGAGAAGAGTGGGACCTTCTGTCAGTGACAGGGGTGGCAGCAAGGAGCTCAAAGACTCCAAAAACTCTGAGGGAGTGAAACTTTCCTGCCCGATGGGAAAAGCTGTGCTTCCAAGAGGACAATGTAAATATCCATTGCTTGACTCTGGGACACAAGTGTCATGGCAGAAAGTGTGTGGCAGAGCAAGGTAAATAAAGCCCATCGTTCTAGCTACTGGGCTAAAAAGGGAAGTTACGCGGAAACCCAAAAGTGTGGGGAGGCTATGGAGAGAGAGGTGCTGAGAAACGCAGCCCTGTAAATTTGTTTATGACTCTTCGCTCACTCCCAACTTGACCAGGAATGAATTTGATCCTAAATACAGGGTGGGGCAAAAGCAGGCTTATACTTGTGACTATGCCAAACATAGAATTTATTCTTGCATTATTATTCATTAATTATTGTATTGTTTTCCATACGAACAACTGTAAATCTAATTTTGTTCCACCCTGTATTATGCCAGAGTTTGAGAACTGAAATAAGAAATAGACCACTGCCCAAGATGGCCACTAGGTGGAGCACATGGGGAGGCAAAACTGAACAACACAGCAAAGGTTTTGAATACAAATCTGACATTAAAAACACAGAGATATTGGTCATCTGTATGTCCTCTTTGGAGATGTGTCTATGTAGGTCTTCTGCTTATTTTTAAACTAGATTTTTTTTTTTTTTTAGTGTTGAATTGTATAAGTTTTGGATATTAACCCTTTATCAGCTATATCATTGGCAAATATATTCACCCATTCAGTGGTTTGTCTTTCATTTTGTTGATGGTTTCCTTTGCTGTGCAAATACTTTTTAGTTTGATGTAGTCTCATTTGTTTATTTTTTCTTGTGTTTCCATGACCAAGGAGATATATCAGAAAAAAACATTGCTATGAGAAATGCCTGAGTTTTACTGCCTATGTGTTGTTCTAGGATTTTTATCGTTTTGAGCCTTACATTTAAGTCTTTAATCCATTTTGAGTTTATTCCCATGTATTGTGTAAGAAGGTGGTTGAGTTTCATTTTTTTGCACATATCTGTCTAATTCTCCCAACACCATTTATTGAATAGACTATCTTTATCCTGTTGTATGTTCTTGCCACTTTCACAGAATATTAATTGACCATAAAGGTGTGGGTTTATTTCTGAGCTCTCTATTCTGTCCCATTGATCTATGGGTCTGTTTTTATGCCAGTACATACTGTTTTGATTACTATGGCCTTTTAGTATAGTTTGTTATCAGGTAGCATGATTCCGTCAACTTTGTTCTTCTTTCTCAAGATGGTTGTGGCTATTCGGGGTCTTTTGTGGTTTCCCATAAATTTTTGAAATATTAGTTCTAGTTCTGTGAAATATGTCAATTCTTGATAGGAATTGCATTGAATCTGTTGATTGCTTTGGGTAGTATGGACCTTTTAATGATGTTAATTCTTCCTATCCATGAACATGGTATATGTTTCCACTTATTTGTATCTTCTTCAACTTCTTTATTATTTTATAATTCTCCAACTATAGGTCTTTTACTGCCTAGGTTAAATTTATTACAAGGTATTTTTTGATGCAATTGTAAATGGGATTGTTTTCTTAGTTTCCCTTTTGGATGGTTTATTATTGGTATATAAAAATGCAACTGATTTCTGGATATTTATTTTAATTCCTGTCACTTTAATGAATTCATTGGTCAGCTCTTAGTAGTTTTTTGATGGAATCTTCAGGATTATCTATATACAATATCATGTCATCTGCAAATAATGATAGTTTTACTTCTTCCGTTATAATTCATATGCCTTTTATTTTTTCTTCTTGTCTGATTTCTATAGCTAGGACTTCCAGTGCTATGTTGAATGAGAGTGGTGAAAGTGGACAACCCTGTCTTGTTCCTGATCTTAAAAGAAACACTTTTAGTTTTTGCTTATTGGGTATGATGTTGGTTGTGGGTTTGTCATATAGGTCCTTTATTATGCTGAGTTACATTCCCTCTATTTCCACTTTTCTGAGAGTTTTTATCATAAATGGGTGCTGGGTTTTATCAAATGCTTTTCCTGCATCTATTAATAGGGTGATGTGATTTTTATCCTTCATTTTGCTTTTGTGGTGTATCACGTTTATTGATTGGCTGATGTTGTACCAACCTTGCAACACAGGAATAAAGGTCGTTTGATCATGGCATATGATCTTTTAAATGTACACATATTACTGGATCTGGTTTCCTAGTATTTTGTTGACTATTTTAGCATCTATGTTCATCAGGAATATTGGCCTATAATTTTCTATCCTTGTAGCATCTTTATCTGGTTTTGGAATTAGGATATTGCTGGCCTCATAAAATGAGCTTGGGAGACATCCCTCCTCTTGAATTTTTTGGAACAGTTTGAGGGTAGGTGTTAGTTCTTCTTTGAAGGCTTGGTAAATTCATCTGTGAAGCCATGCAGGCTAGGACTTTCTTTGTTGGGATTTTTTTTATTACTTCTTCAATTTCATTAGTTGTAATCAGTCTATTCAGATTTACTGATCCTTCCTGATTCAGTTTTTGGAAGATTGTATGTTTCTAGGAATTTATCTGTTTCATCCAGATTGTCCAACTGGTTGGCATATCATTGTTTGCAATATTTTCTTACAATCTCTTGGATTTCTGTGGAATCAGCTGTTACTTCTAACTTTCATTTCTTATTTCATTTATTTGGGTCCTCTCTCTTTCTCTTGATGAGTCTGGTTAAAGGTTTGTCAATCTTGTTTATCTTTTCAAAGAACCAGTTACTGTTTTTATTAATCTTTTGTATTGGTTTTTTAGACTTCATTTTATTTCTCCTCTGATCTTTATTATTTCCTTTCTTCTGCTCACCTTGGTCTTTATTGTTCTTTTTCCAGTTCTTTTATGGGTAGAGTTAGATTGTTTATTTGAGATTTTTCTTGTTCCTTAAAGTAGGCCTGTAATGCTATGAATTTCCTTCTTAGGACTGCTTTTATGTGTCCCATGGATTTTGGGTTGTTGTGGTTCATTTTCATGTGTCTCAAGGGAACTTTTGATTTCTTTCTTGATTTCATTGCTAACCCATTCATTGTTTAGTGACATGCTATTTAGCCTCCACGTCTTTGTTTATTTTTCAGTTTTCTTCTTGTGATTGATTTCTAGTTTCATACTCTTATGGTCAAAGAAGATGCTTGATAAGATCTTAACTTTCTTAAATTTACTGAGACTTGTTTTTTGTTCTAACCTGTGGTCTATCCTAGAAAATGTTCAATGTGCACTTGAAAAGACTATATTCTGCTGCTTTGGGGTAATGTGCTCTGAAGACATCAATTAAATCCATTGATCTAATGTGTCATTCTGCTGTTTCCTTGTTGATTTTTCTGTCTGGAAGACCTACCCATTGAAATCAATGGTGCGTTAAAATCCCCTACTAAGACTATGTTACTGATATTCTCTCCCTTTATGTCCATCAAGATTTGCTTTATATAAACATTGCTGTTGGTGAGAATTAAAAGTTCAATGAAACCCTAAATAGGATAAACTCAAATATTATAATCAAACTGCTGAAAACTAAAAACAGAGAAATGATTTCAAAAATAATAATAAGGCAGTCCAGTAAAAAGAGGAGAAAAATATTTAAACATATGATTCCAAAAAAGTGGAACAAATGTCCAAACATCACAGGAAAACATGTTTAACATGAAAAGATTTTGCAAATGCAAATTAAAACTATAATGAGATATAAGTACATATCCTTTGGGATGATTAACATTAAAAACAGACAGACAACACCAAGTGCTAGAACTGATAAAGAGGAATCGGAACCCTTGACATTACTGGTAGGACTCTAAAGCAGTACAACTGTTTTGAAAAACACATTGACAGTTCTTTAAAAAGTTTACCATACTCTTTAGCTCTTAATATTAACATAATATAGTAACTTAAATCTACTTTTTAAGACAAGGGTTGGAAAACTATGGTCCCTAAGACAAATCTAGCATAACGCCTGTTTTAGTATGGCTCATGTGCTAAGGCTGGTTGTTACATTTTAAAGGGTTATAAAACACACATACAAAGACTATGCATCAGAGATTATATGTGACAGGAAAGCCTAAAATATTTACTATCTGGCCCTTTACAGGAAAAGTTTGCAAACTCTGTTGAAAGTCAGTGGATTTCAAACTCTTTGGATCATAATCCACAGGAATACATTATACATCCGTAGCAATAACTCTGTCACTCTATCTATCTATCTATCTATCTATCTATCATCTATCTATCTATCTTTTACTATTGAAATAAAAATTTTGCAAAATAATAACCCTACTATCATTGAATTTGCACCATTCCTTTGTCCTTTCTTTCCTTCCTTTTCCTATTCTATTCCATTCTTTAAAAAAAATTCTGATCTGTTGCAACCAGTCCTTGCAGCTGATTAACTGATCTCGTTGTAAATCTTTCCCACTGATGTGCTGACAGAAATCAAATTTCAACTACAACAGGAGGGTGTACACACCCCACAAGGGTGGGGGATGCACATGGAGTGCCCAGCTTGGGTGATCGAGGAAGCTGTGCCACTGGATCCTACAGGACACCTACTACATAATCACTCTACCATGCCTGGAATACATAGCAGCACTACTTAATACATACAAACAAACATAGGGTGGTGGTCAAAATAAGGAGCCAAAGAAACATGCCCCAAATGAAACAGCAGAACAAAGCTCCAAAAAAAGAACTAAACAAAATGAAGACAAGCAATCTATCACATGTACAGTTCAAACAATTGGTTATGAGGATGCTTGATGAACTTAATTAGTGAGAACTTCAATAGCATAAAAAGGACATTGAAACCACAAAAAAGAACCTGTCAGAAACAAATGATATACTAACTGAAATGAGGAATAATTTATAGGGAATCAACAGTAGAGTAGAGAAAGTCAAGAATCAAATCAGTAATATGGCATATAAGGAAGTAAAAAACACCTAATCAGAACAGCAGAAAGAAAAAAGAATTTAAAAAAATGAGGTAGTGTAAGGAGCCTCTGGGACAACTTCAAGCATACCAACATTTGCATCATGTGGGTGACAGAAGGAGAAGAGAAAGAGCAAGAAATTGAAAAGCTATTTGAGAAAACAATGACAGAAAACTTCCCTAACCTGATGAAGGAAATAGACATACAAGTCCAGGAAGATATAAAAATTCAGAAAGTACAGAGTTCCAAACAGGATGAACCCAAAGAGGCCTACACCTAGACACATCATAATTAAAATGAAAAAGGTTATGGACAAATAGAAAATCTTAAAAGCAGCAAGAGAAAAACAGTAGGTCACCTACAAGGGAGCTCCCATGAGACTGTAAGCTGATTTCTCAACAGAAATTTTGCAGGCCAGAAGGGAATGGCCAGAAATATTCAAAGTGATGAAAAGCAAGGGCCTACAACCAAGATTACTCTACCCAGCAAAGCTATCCTTTAGAATCAAAAGATAGATAAAGAGCTTCCCAGATTGAGGGGTGCAGGGAGCCAAAGGAGTTCATCACCACCAAACCAGTATTATAAGAAATGTTAAAGGGTCTTCTTTAAGAATAAGAAACAAAAAAAATCAAAAATATGAATAGTAAAATGTGAATGAATACATATCTATCAACGGTTGAATCTAAAAAAACAAAATAAACAAGCAGAACTGAAATAGAGTCATAGATATAGAGAACATTTTGATGGTTGCCACATGGGAGGTGGGTTGGGGAATGCGTGAAAAAGGTGAAGAAATAAGAAGTACAAATTGGTTGTTACAAAATAGTCATGGGGATATAAAGCACACCATAGGGGATGTAGTCAATTATAGTCTAATAACTATGTATGGTCTCAGATGGGTATGAGATTTATTGGGATGGTCACTTAGTAAGTTATATAATGTCTAATCACTATGTTGTACACCTGAAACTAATATAATATTGTCTGCCAACTCTAATTAAAAACAGAAGTTGTGGTGGGCTCCACTAGCACCCACACCCCTGACAGGCCAGACAGAGAGCCCATTCTGGCAAAGCCTCAATACACTTGCTCCACACATCCTTGCTAGACAGTGCTAGTCAGAAACAGCAGCATCAGGAGGAGAGCTGAGCTTGGCCATGCTCTTTGGATCTGTCCTAAGTTAGAGCAATTACGCAATGGAGCTGGAGGCCACGTCTTGGTCTCCTACCTCATTGTACAACTTGCTCCAGTGACTACTGGATAGTTAGTTCACAGGTGACTTGAAACAGAACCAAGGACAAGAAAAACATAAAATACATGTTCTTCTGGTTGCTCCAGATAAACAAGTGAAGAATGCTCACTCATATTTATATAAAAACTTCATCTTTTGGTACCTTAAACATCTAGCTAGAGCTTACTGTTCACCTGAATTTTCAGATAGTCTGGGTTGTTTAAGAAATCATTCTCTTTTCCACCTTGACAGCCTTACCTTAGAATTTACCTCTTTGAAAAACTTCTCCTGACTAAATCTACCCAAATCTGATTACTACTTTATTTAGCACCGTAAAATTTTTCAGTCTTCACTTAAACTGTCTCACAGCTAACATCGGGTAGTGCGGCCGGACCTCTGAGAAGTAGCACCAATGTACTCTCAGATCCAAGCCAGCACCGACACATGCCGGCTGGGTGACCGGGCAGTTTCCTAATCTGCCTCTTTCACTTTTATTTTTCTCCTCCGTAACATAGTCCTGGCGTCTAGTAAGAATTCAAACAAATAGTAGCTATTATTACTAATGATACTTCAACTGTGCCTCAGAAACTGCCCTTAGAAAGGTTAGCATGACTTGCACTGAGTTAGTAAGTCAGGTCCCTACGGTGGTCTCTGCAGAGACCGTTACCATCTCTTTCCTGTACCACAACAATAGCTTACTAAACGGTCTCTATAACCTTCTATACTATTACCAGAGTGGTCCCTTTTAGAAAATAAATTTGATTAAAACTCCCATGCTTAAACAAATGAACAAATGAAAAAACAAACTTGCCCTGGCTGGGTAGCTCAGTTGGTTAGACCACCAACCCAATACTCCAAGGCTATATGTTTGAATCCAGGTCAGGGCACATACAAGAAACAAGCAATGAATGCATAGATAAGCGGAACAACAGATTGATGCTTCTCTTTCTCTCTCCTCCCTTCCCCTCTGTCTAAAAAATAAAAAATAAAAACAAAAACAAACTCACAGACAACACAACATTATGCAGTATGATGGCTACAGAAAGCTGTATGAGGGTCACTGCCGCTCCATGCCTTCTGCAATGTTGAACCTTTTCACTGAGTTTCCCCCAGTCCGTTGTTTTACCTATAACTTCCTGATTCTGTGTGGTTCCAGAGTGGGTGCTGCTTCTCTCTCATCTTTACATGCACAGGACCTAGTTTGGTACCTGTCACAGAATGTGGGCCCACTAAATAGCCCCGGAGTAAATGGGTGAATAAATTAGCAAATGAATGGATGGGTGCTAAAATTAATGAACAAAGGAACTAAACACTTCTATGTCCCGGGTTGTTTCTCATTTCACCACACCTGCCTTTGCTTGCTTAATAATTGTTTTAGAAATATATTAATACCATTTTCACTTAAGTATATGATTTCTCTTGCATTGGAAGTTTCTACAGGGCATGTGTATTCTCCAACTATGCTTATCATTTTCTCAGATAAGATATAACAGGGTTTGATTAAGTTTTTGAATGCTCCCTTTTGCAATACTTGCATGACAAGAATTTTCTTCACTTGTTATGAAGGAAGTTACCGCAAAGGTTTTATTTCAAAGGGAGTGTTGTAATAAGATGTTATCTTAGTGCAGTTATGAAAAAGAAATAACCTCCTGATTCATTTTTTTTCCTCACAGTAGAAGAGAAAACATTCAGGGTTCCATCTCTTTAGATGTTTAAATCTGAGCCTGCATTTTTAAGTCTCTCCACCACCTTCAAGAGAGATATTATTTTCTTGCATAAAACATGAAAACATGGGCTCAACATTAGAGCTATTTTCAGTCTCCCTCATGTCTTCATCAAACTTTCAGAAATATTTTTTGAAGAAATAGTGTATGACATTAAACTTTAATGTATTCTCATAAGCATTTAGAAAGTATTCAACCAAAGAAATAGCCCCTAAATAGGAGACTTTATTTTATTTCTGATAACTGACTAAAGAGACAAAATTTGACAAGAATATAAAGGCCAAGATTAAGCTCCTCCATCAACATGAGAATAAATAGATTTGCAGATGTGCTAACCATCAGATACCTCATCTCATGACTCTAGATCAATGATTCTCATCCCAGAGGGACTTTGGTTAGCACCAAAAGGGGACAGATGGCAATGTCTAAAGGCATATGGGTTATCACCACTGGGATCTTGCTATTGGCATCTAGTGGGTAAAAGCTAGGGATACTTAGGGTGCTCGATATCCCACAATGCACAGAAAAACACCCCACAACTAAGAATTATCTGGTCTCAACTGGCAGTAGTGCCCAGGTTGGGAAAGCATGCCCTAGAATTATAGTTTCACATCACTGAGGCAAAACGTGTAAAAAGATGAGTTAACGACTCTCTCCTCCCGCCAAAATCTAGAATTAGGAGGAAATAAATAATAATGATATTTTCACAGTTCATATATAAGGTAGCATTTGGAAGGAAACATGATAGGGAAAAATATGGGCATTTAAAGCAACTTAGATCTTAGAAGGGAAACTCACTTTAAATATTTTCATTTCCATTGTTGTCAATGTTGGCATCTGCGATCATTTTTAACTGTCCAGGGAGATGGGTAACTAAAACTAGTCAGGCTATAAAGCCTACACCAACTCCAAGAGTAAAACCTCCCAGTAGTTAAATGAGTTTTAGATATGAGACATCCAGTGTCTTTAATAAGCATCATAACTCTCATGGGTGTTTTTAAAGGGGACCAGAAAG
Organism: Mormoops blainvillei; assembly: GCA_004026545.1. NCBI lineage: Eukaryota > Metazoa > Chordata > Mammalia > Chiroptera > Mormoopidae > Mormoops > Mormoops blainvillei. The sequence continues at coordinate 121,193 of PVJD01002135.1, read as the reverse complement.
TTAAAACTTGAACTATATCCAGAAAAGCTGACCAGGCTACTCATTAACAAGGACATTTTAAGAGCAGTGGGCAAATGGAACTATTTCAATTTCAAAGGAACAATTCAGAAGAATTATATTTACTGGATCTGATGACAGACATAGTAAAATGAAGAAAAACTAACTAAGGAAGATTATTTTCTACTACCTCTACAACTAAATTTGCATTGTAACATAATCTTTACAAAAATGAATATTGAGTGTCTTCTTCCAAACAGAAAGACAAATACAAAATTCTTCAAGTTAAATATTTTAAGAATATACTTGGATGTCAAGCATTTGAAAAGACTTTTCACTGGAGGCCACCACAGTTCATTGGTTGAGACTTTGGCCAAACCATCTGTGATACTGCTGGTTTGCATAATGTGTGATTCTGAAATAGCACAACAAATGCCGTTGTACATTTCTAAACACAGAGACCTGTAAACACAATCCCCATGGACAAATACTAACCACCAATCTGTGATAAAAATCTCTTCTTTTGCCTCTTCCATCGCATTTGCAACATCTTCAAAATATCCTTTGGCGTTAACATACCTGAAAGACAATTTTTTTTCATTTCTGTTTTTACAAAAAAATTTTTAAAAAAGAAGAAAGACAAAGATGGGAGCCACTGCCAAGAGTTTCTATAGAAGCACCAGTTTACTTTTTGTAAATGGAAAACAAGGACTGAGAATACCACCTGCTATGTAACAAAGTACAGTAGATAGAAATAAGCAACCCAATTCTTTTCTGCTGAGAGAACAACACATTGATTGATGTCATTATCATATGGGGTCAAGTGAATTCTCCCATCCTCTTGAACTCTTCTGAGACTTAAAACAGGATGAAAAAAAATCCATGGGTAGAAAAACATTCTTAGCATGATTTTATTCAAATGACATATCCAGCAAGTAAGTTCTTTTTCTTAAATTATGGCTAATGACTTAAATAAATCTTCCATTTGCATCATCGAGACAATGTATAACATAATCTTTTAAAATCAAACTTCAAAATCTAAAGCTAGCTATCTAAATAAAGCTCATTGGAAAACTAATCAATGTTCAGGTAGTCCTATAAAGAAGGATCCTTGTTAAATATAATGCATCATATCTTTTTATAGCTTTGAAAACTTATTCCAGGTTAATTAGATGCTCTGCCTACCCTAACAGTCTTAGAACAAAAAGATCTTACCATTTAGCTAAAGTGTTCTCTTGGACAGCAGCATATGACCCAAATCGGTGAACCTTGAGAAAGTTGGTACCATGTCTCTGGATGAATTCTTCTATAGCCCCTGCCCACCACCGAGCGTGCCTATAGCTGTTGCATTTTAAAATAAGTGTCCTTCAAAAAAAAAAAAAAAAAAGCAAAATGTGGAAAAGAATGATCACTCTGTGTTTTGCCTCTTTCAACAAAGTTAAGGATCAGCCACGCCCTGTTTTGTTTTGGTATTGCTGACATAAGTTGGAAATTTAAACTGACGATATCTTATATCAAAAAAGCAGACTTCTAAAAAGTTCTGGCAAGATTCTAAAAGATAGTCAATGCAGCAGAAATAAAATTTCAAGTTACTTATCCACTCATACAAACGTGTATAAGGGCGCTTATTATGGGCCTAGAGCTGTGCTAGGCTGTAAGGAGGGTAATGAAAGAGGTGAGGTCCTAAGTGCCAATGTTACTTAGTTTTTGGCTCCTAGAGAGATCATTTCCCTTTGTACTGTCTGATGTCCATTTCCTCAGCTTCTGGAAACATCATGCTGATTGTATTTTAGGAGAGAAATGCCTTCCCAACTCTGAGTCCACGAAAGCCATGCCAAATGGCATGTTCCAGCCTCCCTGATCACAAAGACTGGTTCAGAGGTCTACTACAGGGACCCATGAGAATTGTGGCCTGAATTGTATGGCGCTCCACAAAACAGAGATGCAGGGCCAGGAAGAAGGTTTAATGGCAGCACCTTTGCATTTCCAATAACCAATCCTGAATCTGGCAGAGGAGATAAGGAAGTTCCGAATCTTTTACAGACACATTCACACATATGCAAATGCATATTAGTAAGGGTCTATCTATAACTCTATGCCAGTAAATGTGAGTAAAGACAGAAACATATATATTCAATAAATTCATATACATGAGGTTTAATTTTGTAGAAACAAATGTATATAGACAGAAAGACACACATTTATTATATAACTACAATCTTCCAGAAAAAACATATATATATATCAACACATACATATTCACTAATAAAATCTATAGTAATGTAGATGTGAGTATTCTTTCAAGGTATCTTTCTTAAAATCTGTGTGTAAACAGAATTTTTCTAAATCAAATCACTTTTTAAGTATTTTGTTGAAGGATATCAGTTCATAAAGTAAAATTTTATTTTTTTAAAATATGAACTATCATTCCTTAATTTATCTGTTTGACAAAATGACATTACTGAGCAGTCAATTTTGTTCAAATAGACAAATATCAACACACAGGACAATTTATTATGACTGCTGCACATAAGATATGCTATTCTGAAAAATTTACTACAAGGAAGAAGTAGTTTCATTCCTTTTGACTGGGGGTACGTTCTAAATAAAAATTTTCAAACATTTAAACTATTTTACTTCCTTCGTTTAAGGTTGGGAGAAAAGCTTTGTTTTTAAGAGATTTTGGTAAAAATATTTTTTACCACAGAAAATATTTACTATTTTAAAAATATTTGAAATTTCTACCTTGAAAGGTTATCAATTCGGAGTCCGTATTTCGTCTCTGTCTCCTTCCTCCCCACCTTAATTCTGAATTCTTTATCCACCAGCAGGACGAAGGCTATAGCACCACTGTCTGGCTTCATATACAGTAAAAAGGAATCTTTCACTATCAACCACCTGGGAGAAGATAAGAGGCAAGTTTTCAAAGTTGCACTGAATTACTGAAATAAAAAGAACAAATTGTATGACAAATCTGAAGTAAACACACTAGCAGAGAGTAGACAATTTTATTTTTTTACATGGGGGATTTATTTTTAGAAAACCATTATGGAACAAAAACAAAAAGCCAAAACCTTTCTATTTTGTTTTTAGGTTAGCAAGCTACTGTAATAACAAGGAACGGCTCTTCTTACACTTGACTGTGAATATGCATCACCTGGGGATCCTGTCAAAATGCAGATTTGGATTCAGTGGCTCTCGAGCAGAGCCTGAATTCTGCATTTCTCACAAGTTCAGAGGGGTTGCCTATGTCAGGGCCATTTTGAGTAGTAAGGGTGTAGGTGACAGGCATGATCCTGAGAATGGAAAGAGCGAGGTGGAGGGAACGGGATCGATACCGAGGAAAAACAAAAGGCAACTTTGCCCTGCCGCGCAGAACAGCGCATATTCACATTTACCTGCAGTTGTGGAGTGATCAAATGATTCAGTTGATAACTGAATGAAGTAACGGTAGGTATATTACACCACTATTAGGCAAAGTGAAGCACATTATGGGATAAGTAAGGACAGAACACCTGCACATAAATTAAGTAATAGTATAAATGCCACACAGAGACTCAGAAGTTTTTAAAAAATCTATAATAAATCTTTCCTGAAATTGCTAACCACATTATGTTTTAGTGGCTTTATAATTTGGGATTTAATGTAGACAAATCTACAATGGATTTCCACACAGCTCATTTCGTTCATGTGTTTTTTAATGTACAGGCTGTCTCCCTCTCAATAAAAGGAGATGGGGTGGACTGAGGATAACTTACAGTAAAGAACATGTCTGTGATATTGTTTAACACAGGAAAACATAAAGGTCACAGAAAGCAAACAACAAACCACAGCGCTAATATAATTATGTTGATGGCAAACCAATGCGGGTCTGAGCTTTCTGGTTTTTCTAATAGAATGAGTAAGTTAAAGAAATAAGAGGTCTCGCACCCAAAAAGCTAAATTCCAAAGGAAGTCTCTTCTCTAGGAGCTAACACAGGCAACTGCACAATGTAATGGATAATATTCACAGTAATTTTCAGCAAATACAGAAATTATGCATTTCATAAGAATTCTCAAAACACTGCTCAATATGAATAACACGGTCATGCTATCAAGTGGTAACTCAGTGGTTCTGATGGCCATGGCTGAGTTAGGAGTCCAGACACGGCGCCACCTATAGATTAAACTTGGTTAAGGCTAAACGGGAGTAGACAGATCACACATCTGGAAAAGTTCCTTCTTTAGCTGCTCTCCCTTCTCTCAGCTTGACTTTGATGCAAGCTAGAAACAGACACATGGCATAGTCCCAGAGACCTGGTTTGCTATGCGGCTGGCTGGGAAGGATCCACGGGCTTTGAAAACACAGCTCGCAGGCTTGCCAATCTGAGAAGAAAGTCAAACATATCAGACTTGTGAACTTGCCTGCCTGGAAGTCAAGGATACCTGCATGGCCTCACAGGCAGTTTTGGTCAGAGTTCCACCCCAGAGACAAAAGTGCGGGACAACAGTGGAACAACCCAAATCCAGATGTACCAGCTTCCATTACAAGACAAATCTCAGAAGTGCTCCTGAGAGCACAGGCTCACGGTATAACCACCAGGGCCAAGAACTGCAAAAGATGTCCTCGGGAATAGGCCACCAAGGGCCACCATGCAGACATGTCCTGCACAAGGACACCTGCTGGAGGGCACTGGTGTAGGCTATGTCACCCTGCAGGAAGGGGCACTTTTCTCTAATCTGCACACGGGCTCACAATAGGCCATACACAGCCTTGTTCAGCAACAGGAATGAGACGGCAGGGTGTACTACACGGCCAGGGAACTGCACAGCACTAGGGGTGCCATTTATGTGGTATCTGTGTGAATGGTTCCTCCCTCGCCCCTCCAAGATGTGGCAGCCTAGAAATACGGAATTGGCTAGCAGTGACAGACAAATTTGGAAAGCCGAACACAAAACATAATGGCTTCTACTTTGACAATGATGAGTTGTTCTTTCTTAACAGTCATCAGCAATCAGAGTAAACTGACTCCAGGCTTTTATTCAGATCTCTTCTTAGCTGTACCATTCATTGAAACTATTCTGATTTCTTCCCTTTCTCTCTTTTGTCAATAGATTTTTTTTTTCTTTAATGAGAGCATACGCATCAAGAAAGAAATCCATCAACCAGCCTTTTGAGAGTTAGCACCTGCTGCACTGGGATTAAGCACCTGCCTTCAAGTCAGCTCCCTGGGCTCCAATTCCGGCTCTGCCACTACCTGACTGTGAACTTGGGCAGCTGAGCCTAAAGTCTAAATCTGTAAAACAAGGGTAACAGCAATGCCAAGCTCCTGCGTGTCTGCGCAGGTTAACTGAGATGATTCATGTACATTGCTCAGCACGGCTCCTGACACCAATAAATCTGAACTTTTATGAATATTCCTGATTTAAATCAGGTAAGATTATGGTCTGTTCTAACAAGATGCCTCCCGCCTATGCTACTACTTGCTGTTGCAGTAAAATGCAGGTGTACAGACATGAGCCAGCCCTCATCTTCTCAGCTTCATCTTCTACTGTTCTCTCCCACCTCCTTGATCTCGTTCCTCAGCCTGACAATCTTGTTCTACTCTGGGCTTCTGTATTCACTGTTCTTCTGCCTAGAAATTGTTTCTTCCAGATCTTCCCATGGATAGTCTCTTCTTGTCAATCAACCCCCTCCTTAAATGTCTTGTAGATAGCATATATATAGGTCTTGTTTTCTTATCCATTCTGCTACCCAGTGTTTTTCGATAGGAGCATTTAAGCCATTTACATTTAAAGTGATTATTGATAGGTATGTATTTATTGCCATTTTATTCTTTATAACTATGTTCCTCTGGTTTTTTAAAGATTTTTAAAAATTTATATTTAGAGAGAGGGAAAGGGAGGGAGAAATAAAGAGAGAGAAACATCTATGTGAGAGAGAAACATCAACTGGATGCCTCTTGTACTCACCCTGACTAGGGACCGAACCCAGGTATGTGATCTGACCAGGAACAAACCTGCAACCTTTTGCTTTGCGGGACAATACCCAGCCAACTGAGCCATACCGGTCAGGGTGTTCCTCTGGGTACTTTTATTTTTCTCTCTTTTTCTTCTTCCTCCAGAAGACCCTTTATCATTTCTTGTAATACTAGTTTGGTGGTAATAAACTCCTTTAGCATTTTCTTGTCTGCAAAGCTCTTTATTTCTCCTTCAATTTTAAATGATAGCCTTGCTGGGTAAAGTAGTCTTGGTTGTAGTCTTACCTTGCTTTATATCACTTTGAATATCTCATGTCGATCCCTTCTGGCCTGCAAAGTTTCTATTGAGAAATCTGCTGAAAGTCTTATGGGAGTTCCCTTGTAGGCAACTAACTGTCTTTCTCTTGCTACTTCAAAAACTGTTTTTTCTTAACCTTTGCCATTTTTATTATGATGTGTCTTGGTACGGTCTCTTTGGGTTCATGTTGTTTGAGACTTTCTACACATCCTGGACTTATGTGTCTTTTTCCTCCACCAGGTTAGAGAGGATTTTGGTCATTATCACGTCAGATAGGTTCTTGATCCCTTGTGCTCTTTCTTCTCCTCCTGGTACCCCTATGATTCAGATGTTGTTATGCTTCATGTTGTCCCAAAGGTCCCTTAAACTATCCTCATTTTTTTAAATTCTTTTTCCTTTTTGGTTCTCTGATTGGGTGTTTTCTGCTACTTTGTCTTCCAAATCACTGATTCAGTTACCTGCTTCATCTAACCTGCTATTTATTCTTTCTAGTGTATTCTTCATTTCAGATATTGTATTCTTCACTTCAGACTGGTTCTTTTTAATGGATTCTATGTCCTTTTTTTTATGCTTGTTTATCTCTTTGTTGAAGTTCTCACTAAGTTCCTTGAGCAGAGACAGCCATTTTTGTGTCTCACCATTCCTTCCAGTCTCAATGTAGCTTCTTCTATAAATCCTTGGCTAGATGGCATCTGTTCAGCTAGCCTTCAGCTGTTTGTTTAGGCTGACTGTTCTATATTTTAGTTGAACTCCAGTTTGGTCCTGAGAGGAGGTGAGTGTAACGTCTACCCAGTCCACTGCCATCTTGGATCGCCCTACTGTCCATATTTTTCACTATAGCTATCCAGTGGGTGCAACGTTCTATCTCACTGTGGTTTTGATTTACATTTCCCTTATGACTAGTAATGTCAAGCATATTTCCTTGTGCTTATTGGCCTTTTGTATATGTTCTTTGGCTGGCTAATTTTTAAGTCCAATAGCCCACTGGTTTTTTATATATATAATTTGTATGCTCTGTCCACAAGTCCAGGTTCAAGAAAAATATTTAAATATATGATGAAACTCAGAACCTAAAATGATTTAAAATTTGCTCTGCTATGACTTTCAAAGGAGTTATAATGGTTTTATAGTTAATAGTTTTATTTAAAACTAGTAAATATAAACTCCCCAAATATCCAGTTTTTTAAGACAAATACACAAAACTCCTAAGCCTTACCTTCTTGACCAACGGTAGCAGGCTCTTCTGTGACCACAGCAATTCAAGCCAGGTATCCTGTGTCCCCCAGATCTTTTCATTATCATGCCTTCTCTGAAAGAGACATCAAGTTAACCCATCATTTTCAAATTTCCAACTCATTCTTAGTTGATACAGCCTTGCAACTTGGGACTAAATTTACAACTTCATTCTCACATGACTTTCCGCCCCACTCTTTTCTCCTTCACCCTCAAATAGCTCAGTATCCTATTTGCTAGGCTGAGTACTCTAGCAGCTAACCTTTAAAGCACTCTGATTGCAGGATAACTGTGTTGTGCACACTGCAGGAACTTAAGCACCCTGGCTTCTTGCTCTAAATGCTGAGCATTCCCTCCAGTCACTGCAACAGCCTGGAAAAGTCCTTACACATTGCCTAATGCTGGCACGATGATGGCTCAGCTGCTGTTTGGATATAAGCAGGTGCTCTCCCATGGATTCCAAAGCGTTTATGCTTCCTTTTACCTACAGTTCTAGAACCACGCCATGCCAAAGGATATAAAGCAAAGCTTTTAGTTTTGGAAAGAGAAAGATCTTGATTTTGAAAGATGCAACAAGAAAGAACAATAAAATGGCTAAACAAAAGAAATATTTCAAAACTACTGCTAACAATGATCATTACTAAAAACAAAATGTTAAGCTCTTTGTCATATCAAGCTCCCATATTGTGAAGGAAAATAATCATTAAGTAAATTTCAATCTTGTTACATAACATGTATTTTACACAGTATTATTTTTACTCATGGCAATGAGCAATGAAAAGCTAATTTGTATGTGATTAGAAGAAGGGACTTATATATTTGACTTTTTGAATTCAGATATAAGTGACATATAATGTTATATTAGTTTTAGCTATACAACACAGTGATTCAATATTTGTATAATGTGAAGTGATAGATCACAGCAACAAGTCTAGCTGACATCCATTGTTACACAGTTAAATTTTTTCTTATGATGAGAACTTTTAAGATCTACTGTCTCAGCAACTTCTAAATATATAATATAGTATGTCGGATTTTTAATGATTCTCCCACACACCATATTCGCTGCCTGTATTAAACATTCCAACTGTGGGGTTAGAGGAAGTTGGTACTATAAGCATATGAGAAAGAGGGTGGAGCAGCTGCTACCCTTGTTTAATGTAGCAAGACACTGTTTTGTATAAATAAATCTCCTCAGTTACTCTGATTCTGTTGGGGAGAAAAGAAGCTAGTACTAAACCCAGGCGAGTTCCATCGTCATGGTATGCTGATGAATCAAATGTTAATGATTATCAACATTCACGCTTCTCTTTAAAGATCCAGCACTGGAACTTACATGCCCTTTGGTCCCAAATCGTGGATGAAAGACAGCTGGCTTATATCAAGGAATTCTGTCTGAAAAAAGGCAAAAAATCCATGCTTTAAAAAGTTAGAAAAAAGAAAAATTTACGCATTCAAAAAACACATATTAGGTATTGCAGTGTGTAAATACACCTGTGGTATTGTACAGACCACACAGATCAATAACAACGGTATTGCCCTGAAAGAGTACAGATTAGAAGTATATACATAATTGAAACACAACCAAGAAAGTGATGTGTGCTCTAATACGTAGAAATGAAATGCTCAAGAAGGTCATGGAGAAAGAATTTCCTCCCAATAGTCTTTTGTATTTGTTTTTGTTGTTGGCAAAGGGAGACTGTGTGGCATAGTGTATACACAAATTTTAAAAAATTGTGTGAAGGGAGTGATGTTGGTGCCAGATCTAGAAGATGGACTGGACTTGGCATGTGGAAATGGGAGGCAGAGGGGGACAGAGAATGGGAAAGGTGTGAGAGGCGACTGTATGTGCAACTTGGTAAGAGTGCATCAGGCAAGGGAGAGTACTGGAAAGTTAAAAGGCAAAGCAGGCTGAGGGGTGCCCGGGGACTTCTCTGAACATCAGGAATACCAAAGTATTCTAATAAAAATGTAATAAAATTAAAGTTAAATAATTAAATAATAAATAAAAATTAAATGAATTTTGTGTAATTATAACATAAAATAATAATATTTTAATGAGTATAAACTAAGAGAATTTTTTATCCATCTTCAATAAATAAGTCATGAGAAGATTAAAAACTATAAATATTATAAGGACATGGACAGCTAACATTCAATGAGTGCTTAATATCTATTGGCCATGTACTAAGCATTTTTCACGCACTATCTCAAACCTCTTTAAAATAAGTGCTATTTGTCCTATTGTACAGAAGAAATTGAGGGTTAGGGCAGGAATAGGCAAGCTTTCTCTGCAAAGAGTCAGACAGTAAATATTTTAGCCTTCATGAACCATATAAACTACTGTAGCATAAAAACAGCTATAGACAATACATAAATAAGTAAGCATTGCTGCATTTCACTAAAATTGTATTTATCTGTACTTTAAATATGAAATTAATATAATTTCATGTTACAAAATAGTCTTCTTCTTTTGTTTTTTTCAATATTTAAAAATATAAAAACTACTCTTATCTCATGAACCACACAAAAACAGGCAGTGGGCTGGATTTTGTCCATGGGCCATAGTTTACCAATCTCTGGTTTAGAGAAATTAAATAAATCATCCAAGATCACAAAATTGTCAAGAGGTATTCAGAATCAGGTCAGACCGGCCTGTATTTTCAAAACTAAACTGCAAATGCAAAACGTCATTCAAAATGTATCTTACTAAAATTGAGCAACTTTATTCTAGTTAGGTGAGCGCTAGGTGAGAACTTATAGGACATATGCAGAAGTCTGCACATATGCAGAAGTTTTACCTCACATGCTCCTTGAAACAAGAGTTTAAAGTTATTTTGCTCCCAATTTACAGAAGCAGCCATAGTCACCCAGATCTGCTAATGGTCTTAGACCATGTCAGTTAACGGCCTTACTAGAAAAATCAAGGACAAAAAACATATGCTCCTGGAATCAGGAAGCAGACAGGAGATGAGACATGGAAAATATTCCACATCAACAAAGTTCTGTGGGAAGAACCGTAACACTTACATGTGAAAGACTTTTAGAGTTATAGAGACAGGGTGACCACTTCCTAGCTGGCATGACATCTCAGAGGAAATAGTATTTGGTCTGGGCTTGTAAATAGAATTAATAAAATGAAACACAACAGTTTTTCCTTTAAGCTTTTTATATGTGATTGGAAATATCTAATATTAACCTTGTAAGAAAAAAATTACAAATCTCTCAGAGCTGTCAAACCTTGTGAGGTCCAATTAAATGCTTTCATTTCTTTCTCCAGGTTATTTGAAGAAGTATTTAAAATTCAGAAGACCTTAAAAACCCCAAATCAAACATATCCTCACACTGAAATTTCTGTAAGTACTTTAAACGTCAAGATCTTTATGTTTCATTTCTTGTATAAAACATAGCACGTCCACGCCATCCATTTTTAATCTGATTGGTGGAAATGCTTACTAATTGGAAAATGTAGAAACACATATTAGAAGTGATATTGCAGACTTGGACCCACAAATATAAAATGTCTTAAAATACTAAGCCACAGCTCTCATTTTATCTCTAGGGAGGAGACAGAGAAATGTCAATCCCAATTTACACGGAAAGAAAGTACTACAGAGATGCAACTAATTTATGCAAAGTTATAGACTGGCTGAATGGAATACCAGGAAATGAAAAGCAAATATCAGGGAAACCAATTACCTAATACCTGGATATTTTATTATTCACAAAGCTCTTAATATCAAGTAGCTAACAACAAAAATATTTTTTGAAATAATTCTGAAATTATAACTTCAGAATATCATAACAAAATTGCTAAGTGTAAAGAATTTCATCTAAATTTAAAAGTATACATTAGCAATGTAGAAAATTTACAGTTATGCATTAATGTGAAGTTTAAATTATGCTAATGGCTTAGTAAAGTTTGACTAAAGAGAGATTTTGAGAACAAACTAGCCCTAAACCCTCAAAAACAAGGCTGAAGCATTTATATTTTTCTCCCTACCTAATCCTTCCAGAATCTGGCAACTTTTAATGAGTATTTTTATTTTCATAGCAATATGTTTACAATATGTTCTCTTTATAATAAAACATTGTGGTTTTATAAATCAAAGCTTTGAGTGGAATGAGAAAGGCATGCCTAGACTCTGGATGTCACCAGAAAACTTCAAGGAATCAAGATTGACTTTGGAAGCTGATAAAAAGCCCGTTGGAGAAATGGCCTGCTACTTGCTTATGACGGGGAACCGAAAAAAACCTGGAATTATCTTCTGTAGTAGTATAGGCTTTCCCCACTAGGTAAGTGTTCTAGAAACCCATCTGTATCAGTGCACCAGTTAGCATTGCTGTGAGAGGCCGCATTTGGCTTCAGTGAATTTGGTTTTTGAAAACACTTTCAACATGTTGGCCCATTTCATGATGGATGATTTACAAGTGCACCTGCCCACACTGTGTTGAGTGTTCAGCTGTTTTTGAACAAAAATGACACGACTCCTATGCCCCACCCAAGCAACTTTTTTTCTTCTTGTTTCCCTGATGAAAAAGTCCTCAAAGGGATGTGTTTTGCTGATGGGGAAGAGGTGAAATGAAAAATGGCAGATGCACTAAAAGCTATCAAAATGAATGAGTTTAAAATTGTTTTGAGCAGTGGAAAAAACATTGAGCGCTGGTCTGTGAATGCAAGGTCACCAGTTCAATTCCCAGTCAGGGTGCATGCCTGGGTTGTGGGCCAGGTCCCCAGTTGGGGGTGTGTGAGAGGCAACCTATTGCTTTATCTCTCACACATGGATGTTTCTCTCCCTCTCTTCCTCCCTCCCTTCCTCTCGCTCTAAAAGGAAATAAATAAAATCTTTTTTAAAAAAAGACTTCAGAAATGGAAGTCTCTGAGAGGGGAATGAGACCGGCTAGTAAGCCAGGTCAAGTGGAATAGGAAAACTGAGACAGATAGTTAAACTGCCAAGCAGCTTACAGCCATCTAGTAAATTACAAAACCCTATCTTCCCTAAACCAAGGACATTTAAGAGTAAATGGTTTATACTTCTCCTCCCCAAACCAGGGGTTAAATAGCTTAAATCACCCTACTGAGAGAGATAGATGGCAGGAATCCAATCAACACCGTTGTGCTAACCATACCCAAGGTCAGGTGCAGTTAAGGGAATAAATCTCATTTTGGTACATGAGCATAAAACTGATAAATATTCTATTATGGTCCTCCCTAAGAACTCCCCGAAATCCCCAGCCTTTAAAAGCTCCAAGGCGAAGGACCCAGGGCATGCTCTCCTCCCAGGAGCACTGCTGCCCCTTTCCCTTCCCTTTCTTCTTCCCTCACAGGCCCGCATCTCCTACCTCTAAGGCGCCAAACGAGACTTGCAACCGGGGGCCAAAGGGCAGCAGCGGCTTGTCCTGGGCTAGCCTCCCGAGCCGGTTCACAAAGCCTCCTTTTCTCTTCCTCCCCAGCCCTGCCTTGGCTCACTTCCTTCCCATAACATTTCTGGTGAGACAAAGTACCCCGCCTAGTCTCTCTCCTGTGGCTTCATATATCCTAAGCTCTTCCTTGTTTCACTGTCTCCAGCTTAAAAAAAAAAAAAAATATTTTAAAAAGAAAAATCTCTGGCAATAAATATTCTAATACGGATTTATCAGATTGAAAGTAAATGTGGCAAGATCAATTTAGAAGCAAACTTAAACAACTTAAATTTAACAAAGATTGTGTTGTCTAAACTTCTCAGTATATCTTCAGTGAAAAGACTGCCATTCTCCACTTGGGCAGGTGATTCTTAGGAGTAAGAATTTAATCATTAATTTAGCCTGAAAATATTTCACAGAGCTTATTGATTTCTTGAATATTGTACTAATCTATATCCTTTTGCCCCCAAGGAACTTTAAAAAGTATCTTAGGGAAACAGGGAAGCAAAGAGTTCCCATGCCGTTCCCACGCCAAGGAACTGGAAACAAACCCTAAGGGTAACAACAAACCCCGGAATTTACTTGGTAATCTCAAACACATTGCTTCTCTACTCCTCCTCCTTTGTACTAGAAGAGAAGAGGGATTTTCAGTTTTATTCTTGAGATAACAAAATTCAAAAGAGTGGCCAAGGAGGAAATTCTCAGAAGTTAAGGCAAGGGCGTGGGGCTGGACTCCCTTGCAGGAACGGGGGGTGGGAGCGGGGCTCAACTGCCCCACGAAAGGCTGCCTTCCAGGTAAAACAATACAGCTCTGGGGCGGGGTGGGGGAAGAGCACACAGCTCACCCGTGGGGAGAGGCTGGACCAAGGCCTCTGGACTTTCCCCACTCAAAGACTCAAACATGAGAATGACAACACTTCCATTAATTTGCAGATGCTGCTGTTGAAAGCCTTACAGCTTTTCTCCATTGGCATGGAAACACCACAGGTGAATCCTTATTAATCTTCACCCCCTCTTCCCCTCAAACTAAATTTTTTCATCTTACAAAGCAAGGGAGAGGTGAGTTCGGTGTTACTGATCTGTGGGACGCTTATCCTCAGATTCCTTACTTCCAAGATGGTGACTTCAAGCTAATCACCACCTTGGTGTTAAGAAATATAAGTCTGGGACACAAATGATTAACCTCAAGTTAGCAATATTGCCTTATCAGCCTAGGGCCCTTCTCTTGGAAATTATGCCCTTTGCTCCATTTCTAGATTTTAACCTTCAGTCAGGAAAAAGTACAGTTATTGTTTCCAATGACTCATTCTTTAAATTCCCTGGAAAATAAACATTTTTCAGTTATTAATTAAAATGCCCAGCTAGTAGGTTTGGTACTATAGCCAAAATCAATACAATTCAGAACACAAAAGGAATCCTGTTTGAAATTTTATGTTATTGTACAATTGAGTGAATATTAAAAAAAAACAAAACATATTTAGGCCTCGAGAAGAGGTCAAACACGTTTGGTCCCATTTTACAAATGAGTGGAGAAAACAGAATGAATTACCAATCATCTCTGAGGGAACTATCTGAAGTTAAATCCATTAAAATACTAGGGCACTTTGTTTATCAGAACCTCAGGGAGAAGAATAAAAACAAAGGAAGTCTACTCCTAGAAGGAAAAAAAAAGTTGTCTAAGTACTACCCCGGCCATTGACCATGTAAAAGTAGGGAGAAAGAGCTGTCCAAATCTAATTTCATTGAAATTTTACTGAAATTAGGGACATGATCCTATCTGATCCCTTGACCTATAAGCCACGATCCTATAGGCCTAAGGACCCAAATTACTTTATAACAGGTTTTTCTCACACTTACACAAATATAAACCAATTATTCATGATCATATAAAAATAAGTTCTTAATATGCTTTTTGCAGACAGCAGTTTTAATATTTCTCACAATTATCAAAGGAGACACATAGATGCCAATCTAATTTCACAAATGTGAGGTGGAGACCTGTAAACCCAGTCTCTGGGACAGATCACATTCCGTATGAAAGAACATAATGTCAGAGAATGAAGATATATCTAATCGTATTCTGTGCTTGAATCATTTTTGAGAGTTCTGCCGTTGCCATCAAAAACGAGGAGTAACATATACTCGGTCAGTTGTAACCAGGTTTTCTCTCCCAAAGGAAATGTTTGGAAGACATTCTGGAATTTCTAAATACAATAGGGTTAACCTTGGAAAGATTTTTATGACTAAAAAAAGAAATTAAAATAAACATTTAAAAAACTTTTTAGTCAACATTAGAATCCAAAAAATAATAAGTATGTGGAAAGAAAAGACGAAGCCCAGCAAGAACTGTTCTAGAACTAAAAAAGAAGAGTGAAAGCAAAGGCACAGGCAGCCGGAAAAGTAAAACGAATGGAAAATCCTTGCATGCTGGTGCTAGTACACCTTTAAATAAGTTCTTATTAAATAAAACAACATATCTGAGAACAGATTTCAGAGAACACAACAGGGAGCAGTATTTTTATTAATAAGAGCTGTAATAACCTTATTTGTTATGTTCTTTCAAAGTCAAATGTTTCTGAGTCCTAAAAGAGAAGAAATCCTTCCCATCATCCTTCTCTTGAGATCCGCTGGCTGGACCCAAATTTCTGGTTTCCCTGGGAAAACTCTTCTCCAGGATTATGAAACCATACAAGCCCCTTCATGTCCATCATTGAACATCACAGAGCAAGCTGCTGCAGAAGGTGGGTCATGGTCAACCCAGGTCATTTGTGTGTAAAGGCAACCAGTTGGGTTCATGCCCACCCCCAAATAATATGCTGGCAGACAGCACGAGGTCAGAGTCAACCGAATACTTCTAAAGGTCAAGGCGCTCTTACTTCCTCTCCGAAATGCACAGAGGCCATCCGTCTCTCTGTTTAGTATTTATGTGATACCATCCTGTAAACTAGAGGCCAATTCATAACTGCACCCACTCTGAAGTTCTGCACAGACACCACATACATTCAACCAACCCCACAGCAATACAATTCATACAAACATAGGCACAAAGTATAACAATCCAGTGCATTCTCAGTCGGCTGGGCCTTACATAACCAAAGGCTATCCCTTTGAAAACACTGCACCTTCAAGGGCCTCCAAGCAAGCGGAGCGCGTTGCTTTCTGACTCCCTCTGTAAAGTCTGCCCCCCCATGCTCGCTGCTCGGTGCCTCCCAGCTGTTTCGAAGTCCCATCTTCTCTTATTTTCCAAGTTTCCTCTTTCCCTAGCTTTTCCCACGCTTCTTGCTTTCACATGGGAAGTCAGGCCTGTTCTAAGCATCACAGGCAGATCGGATGGCATTCACAATACGCTCTGTATAATCCTTGAGTATTCAACTCTGCTCAACTGTTTTCATCACTTCCTACTTAATGTTTTCTTGTAAGGGTTAGCTATGCTTTGGGACATTATTCTGGAAGACTGAGGAGAAAAGAAGGTTGATTTCTAGATAATCAAGCCTACAGCAGCATTTCAAGTTCATTTAAATCTATTGTTATAGACATAGTTATATTTTACATTTTAAAATAGCATCACCATAACCTAGAACCTTGCTGTCAAATCAATTTTGTACTCATTTTATTTATTTTAATGCAAAGAATAATTCTAAAGTGGAAACAAGCACTTGTGTTAATAAAATGATCCAAAATTTAGCTGACAATTTACAATTTTATAAATTCAAAATTTAAATTACTAAATAGTACTTACTGTTGCATGATAGTTTCTATACATGGGCATTTTTAGTAACTTTGTCAAGTAATCCTCCAGTTGTTTCTGTAATGCAAATATTTTAGATAAGAAATAATATCATCACACTTATGGAGAAATTAAGACACTGACAATAATGATCATTGACCCATTTTAACTTTTGTAAGTTATTCAATGATTTATTACTATTATCACTGGACAAGGGATCCTGAATAGCATTAAGGAGTTATTTCCATAGTTCCCTTGAAGCATTATTTAAGTCTCTTGTTATTTTACTTTTCACATGCTTAGGTCTTCTGTAAACTGCTGACAAGGCCCCACCTGTGTATCCTTTTAATCGTCCATAATTACTAGCACAGAACTTGCCTATAGTAGGTGGTTTTAAAGCACCTGAATTTTTATCAAAAACCTGAATTTCTATAACTCTAACACTGAATTTACTGGAAGATATACTGTAATTTTTTAACAGATTTTCAGGGGAAAAGAAGGGTGGTTAAATAAAAACAGAGTTTCTAGTAAGTTGTACCCGGATTTCAAATTATGTTAAAGTGAGAGGGATTGGGAGGATGTCACTTATATTGACAAGAACATATGCTGAAGCACTGACTGTCAAAGCCATAGTTTACCATTTTCAACTGCACTCGATTATGTACACATGGTAATCCCAAACTGTATTTTATTTGTCCAGGCATCTCGGGAAGTAAGTATTCTAGGTCTCTAAAAATATTTTAAACAAGATGACAATTGTGAAGGAGATATCAAAAATGCCATTCAGACCAACAAAAGTTTCAAATAGCAAAATGGAGCTAACATTTACTTGTTAATTTTCTGCTAAAAAAAATTAATCTGTCCTATGCGGGACCATACCACTGAAGCAGGGCAGGCCTGAAGTTTCTGTCTTACTCATGTGCATGTCTGTAACTCTTTCCTACTGTTCCTGGACCCCAATTGCCCCATCTGTAGTTTGGGAATGAGATTTTACATGTATTTAGGACAAACTATTCCAAATTCTGAAGCTAATATATGAAAATATATTATTGAAAAAGAGTGGATCTCCAAACGCCCAACAATGAGCTCAATCTTGACTCACAACAAGCCCAAAGAAGTTCCTCCTGGGAAGATGGCTTCTCCATAATGTCACTCCTACCCAAGAAAACTCTTCTTCTGGAAAAACACAACCTCCCCAGGGATAGAATGTCATGGGGAGGAAGGGGTTGCCTAACTTGTTCCAGAGGAGCTAAGCCAGCCTGGATGATGGATCGGTGGGTGAGAAAAGTTGTAGCCAAATCCACCTCACCACTCAGTGGCTGCCATGTTTCTACAGTGCTGCAAAATTATGTTCAGAACAACAAGAGATTGAAGGACTTACCCTTCTACCAAAGAATTGTTCTTCTTTGATCATGTTGTCAGAGGTACGGGGCAAACTTGGCATCTCTCGGGGCTCTTCTTTGACATTCTGTCTTCTAAATGTGTGTCTAAAACACACACACACACACACACACACAATGATAACATTTATTAGATTATTCTTAGGGCCATGAGTCTAATATCTTTCACGAGATGGCTTATTGTTAGAAGAGCCTGTTTAGTAGAAAATATCCACCAACAATGAACAGTTAACCCATAATATGAATAAAATACTCTTTCTACTCAACTTGGACTCTGGGATAACCTTACAATTAGTTTTGAAACAATTACCTTCTGGTGGGAATGGGGATTCGGATAAAAGCTTTGTACTTGAGCAACTCTCGGTGAAATTCTTGAAAATGCTTGAATTTCCTTTTAACTTGCCATTTAAATTCCCCATGTGTTAATTCAATTGTGTAAAGATTGATACTTCGTACCTACATGGATAAATAAGAATAAGTGGTATTTTAGTTAACAACGAAAATTCCAAAATCTCTCAATTAACGACAGCTAATTAATCATAACATAGAAGTATCCCTAAATCCAACTTGAGTACTTAAGTAAAATGTTTTCAAAAACAACTGATTACAGAATAATAGTCTCTTAAATGTTTGCCTTATAACATATATAAAACAAACTCAGATTCACACTAAAGACAAACTCCCACAATCCTATTGTTCCAAATACACAAATACACACACACACACATGTGAAACAAGAAACCAAGTCAAGGAAACAATGAGTGAAGACCCTAATTAGCCAAGAGCGGGGCTGTCCAAAAGTTGAAGCAGTGAGCACAGATGGAGGGATGAAAGAAAAGCTGGAGGAAGTTGGTTCCAGGAGCACTTGCCTTAGCCCTTCACCAATGGCACTATGCCTTCTTCCGAAATGCATTCTAAAGCCCATCCTTGTCTGCATCTCTGTGCCCTGAAGCACCACCAGCATCCAAGGAAGGCACAGGTCCGTCACAGGGAAAGAGGCAAAAGAGCTTCCTACGCACAAAACATTTCTCCCAGCAACTTAACTATATGAATCTCCTTTAAAATTTTTAAAATATGTCTTATTAAAATGCATATATATCTTGGTGACTAGTGAATGATTTCAATCAGAAGAGCTATCGGCTCTGGGGGATGGGAGTTTTTATATAGTAGAGGGTATCGGAAGATGAAGGGACATTTATAAATAAAGCCCAGGAGGTCTTGAAGGGAGCTCCCACACTGGGGAAGCAGGGCATGGGTACTCTGGACCACCGAGAGGACACTGGCCCACACTGGGAGACTTGGGCACCACAGTGTTGGGGACGGGAGAGAGTGAACGTCTCCTACTCTCCTCATTTATGCAGGCTCCATTGTCAGCAGCCCCACGAGAGATTCCTGGCCTGTGGCCATTCATTATTGATGTTTGGCATATTTTTCAAATTTCTAAAGCATGGCCACTCTGTATAGAGGTAGTATATAAAACATGAGCATGAGAGTCAATGTAACTTGTTCTCTTAAATCTGAAATCCGACTGTATCACTGATAAATATTCAAATGTAGCGCCCACTTTGCCTCTAGTTAGGATCCATGATGGTTACTACAACCAGAAGTTGAAGGAACAAGTTCTAGGTCCAATACTACATGCTGCCTTTCACCGTGGCCGACAGTATGGGCGCCATCCTGCATCGTGCTTCACGGAAACAGAGGCAGGAAAACTCGGAGCGGCCAGAAGCTTTGCATTCAAGTGAAAAATGCCCCACTTAAGATAAGTCAAGTAAATCAGAAAAATTATGCAATATAAGCAAGCTGTCACATTTCTTAGGAATTTCCTAAGGAATTAAGAAATTTCCTAAGAAACGTGGAAAACTGAATACTTAGCAAACATGGCAAATGCCGAGTTTTACCCATCACCCATAAACCAAAACTGTTGTGCGCTAAATTTCTCAGCAATTGAGAGGCAGCACAGTACAATGGAAATAGTCTGCCACGCCCTTTTTGAAGATTTTAAAGCCTTGAAATCCTGTGGTGCATCCTACCAGCTGTGAAGCCTCAGCCAAGCATCACTTCTGTCAGACAGCATCCCAGCAGAATTACTGGAATTCTTTGGAACTGGAATTATTTGAAGAGTCTTAATAAAGGGACTGTCTGTGATGGTGTGATAGGAGTAAGCAATCACAAAGAGAGGACAGTCACCTGGGGCTTGTGAAAGTATCCCTGGTCCTGAAGAGACCAATGGCAGGACCAGGAGAGTTGGAACGGGAGAGAGCCATGAAAAAAGGGCTGCCTTGGCGGGGAGATGGGGGCCTCTGGTCAAGGGACACAGCCATGCAAGGTGACCCCAATCTCCTGGGTGGGCTTTCCAGCAAGAGCCCTAGCAGAGAACGCCCACAGAAAGCAGGGTGCGGCCAGGTGGGCAGAGGAGCTGGAAGGACAGTGGGAGATCTCCGGTCTGAGAGGGCAGGTGACAGCATCTGCCTCATCGGGTTGTCATGGGAATGAAACGAGAAGTGCTTAGCCATGAGCTGGCACACAGAATATACTCAATAATCAGAAAAGGGATTACTTTTATTTACCTACAATTACATGCAAACTGCATAAATTTAGTTCATGTTTCTTAGTAAACGAGACACGAAGTAGGATAAGGATAATCCTTAGCTTTCCCAGACAGACTAAAATTTAAAACAGAACTAAACCAAACTCACTTGACTAACAGAAGAGTATATGCAAAGAGAGAAGTCTGTGATCTAACAGCTTGAATATTTACCTTCATGAATCACTTTAGAGATACCTAATAATAATAATACATAGCATTACAAAGGGTGAATTTGAATAATATAATAGATAATATACTTGTATAATATAAGTATAATACTATGTATATTATTACTAAATCCTAATAACAAATGTAGCAGATAGGCTCTATTATACCCATTATTCAAATGAGGACACCGAGAAAGAGGTTAAGTAACTTGCAGGACACCACAAAGCAAAGACAGGAATTAAACCATGCAGCCTGGCTCTGGAATCTGTGCATTGAACCCCATGTTACTGCCTCTCAGTCTAGAAGCTGGTAGGCAAATAAAGGGCAAAGGTCATTGTAGAGACATTGCTGGCTGGGGGTGCTCAGTGGTGTACCAGGGAGATAAGGACCCAGCTGCACCCCAGGGCGGGCATAAAGTAGGGGTCAGGATATGCACAGGGAGCTTGAGACAGAGCACTGGGCAGAGCCATCAGGACCCAGGTAGCACAGGTCACCCTCACAAAGACAAAGAGGAAGGGAAGGCAAAGCCTGCCGGGGCTGAAAGGTTACTCAATACTTGCCGTGAGGCAGGCAATGGTGGCCTTACTAAGCCTGGGACCAGAGCTTATCCTAGGGAAACAAAGGCCATCACCCAGCAGCAACATTCCTTGTCTGTAACAAAAACACAGATACCCTAACAGCTTCTTCCAGTCCAAACTGTTCCAAAGGGTGTGGTTTTGCTTGAAGATATTTTACCCCCAGGGCATTCCAGAGCTCCAAGGGAGAACACAGGAATGTGGCCTAAGGGACAGGTGCAGAGAACACACCAGGGCGGAGTGCGCCAGCAGAATTCTCTCAGCAGTACTTTTGGGTCATGGCACTGGCCAATCCAGCATCCTGGCTTTTTTTCTTTCGAGAGCCAGGTAGCTTCATCCTGTTCTTACTTAACAAGCATTAGGAAAGCTAAACTTTTCCTTGGCTTATGTCTGGTATTCTAGGTGGAACCGCGACACTCCAGAAGCCCACACTGACCAGAAAACAGATCAGCGAGGAAGACTAGGAGAGGCACTTCACAATTTATTAAACTTCTAAATAGCTTTAAATGCCTTTTTTGCCCCAGGATAGGGAAGGAAACATCTGAGAATAAAGACTACATGAAAAGAAAGTAAGCCCTTGAGAAGTGATGAGGACTTGGAAGTGATAAACAAAGGAAAACAAACAAAAAGCTAGAAACATAAGCGTAGCTAGGAGAAAGGGGAATGGAAGTCAGTGTGTGCATTCATATATATTGACTAATACAAGGTGAGTCCTTAAACGTGCTGACCCTTGTTGTAGACGTAAAGCGCTCCACTTCCAGAACTTGGACTTTTATTGGACAGCCAGAGAGGTACGTCTGTACATTAGGCTCCTTAAATCCTTGAGTCTTATAAATAGCAGAGAAAGGGATATACACTAAAAAATAAATAAGTAAACAAAGTTATTGCAAGAACAAAATGACATTGTAAGATTACATGATATTAGCATGACTTGCCTTTTGCAGGAATCTTTTTTAAGTATCATAATGCGCGACAACAAGAAACAGTTAATGAAACAGTCTCAGCCCAGTGTTAGGACATTGGCAAAAAAGATCAATCATTTGCTGGTTATTTCATATCTGTGCTCTGCCAAGCCACACTGATAAACTCTCTTCCCCTGGCTCAGACCATCAGCCTTTACCTTCCTGTATCTTGGGATCACTGGGAGACACGTCACAGTCCAACTCCTCTCCCTCAAAATGGAGCTCCCGGGTATCCAGGTTTTCTATCAAATCACTCATGTCAGCAGCGATTTTCTGCAGTGCAGATGTATTTGCTGTGCGCTCAGTTTTCAGTGACATGTTGGCTTCGGACAGAGTAAAAGCAAGGGGACTGAGAAAGAAGGAAAAAATTACAAGGACTTATTATTTTGGTCAAACAAAACCCTATTCTACCATTTGAATCCAGGATTAGATACAGCATATGGAAACACATCAACTAGCTCTATGGGAGCCCCAGTTATCACAAACAACCTCTCAATTTATTTTCCTGTTGAACATTTAAAGGATTCCTAGCTTGTAAATTAAATTGGAGTGGAATACTTAATCGCAAACGAGCAAGAAAAAGAAACACCGTATTGAATAAGTGTTAACATCCAATTTTATTAACTTGGATAAATGAGGAGAGACTCAAGGAAGACTGGTATGGGAATGATTACTCAGAGAAAAGGAATTATTAGCTCAAGTACATGGAAAGAAAGAATATATAAAATAAGCAACTTGAAATATTTTCTACAGAAAATTAGATAGCTTTACAATAATTTCAATGCATAGATTTTAAAATATTTTTAGATCGTCTAACCTTTCTATATTTCCTCTGTAGGTGACATTCCAAGCAAGGTGTATGCTACCTTTTTGAGATAGGATTTGGCCATGATTTTACATGAGTTATGATGATGTACATGTCCTGAAAGGTAATTGATTAGAATACCTATTCTGAAAGATACAAGAGGTGCTAGAATTATACTTCTCTCCTTTTTAAAGAAAACCGGTTCTATTTCATTCCGACATTTAATAACACAAGTCGTTGCACATCAGTACCCAGGGAAGAGGAGTTCATATAGATTTTATTTTTCATTTAAAATACTGAGTTTTAAGCCCTGAGCACTGTCATCAGAGTTGGGTGAAAAAATCCATCTTGCCTGAAATAACCTCTGTGTTACAACCAGACCCTAAAACATGAGGGCTTTCATACCAGTAACTTTTCCACACATCATCTATTATTGCATATCACAAACCTTTACTGAGCATGCATTCATTATTCACTCTGTGAGACGCAGTGACTGAGTATGTAAAGATAATAAGGCTGGTCCCTGTGATTAAGGAACGTCTGATGTGGGTGAGGGAAATAAGCTACATAATCCCAAATTCATCCCTGGCCTCCTCCAAGGTCTTGGCCTTCCAGAGAATGGCACGCGCTGAGTGGAAGACACTTAGCTGGGTTCCCTCCTGCAGTGGCTGTCAAAAAGCTGGGGGCTCTGTGGGAAATGCAATGACATAGTCACTGGCTAACTTGAGCAGTGCCTATTGTAACTCAACACGTCTATAAAACCTGTGCTGCTTTGTCTGTTAGAAAGAGATCTTGGCTGGAAATTCAAAGATGGGGGCAGAAAAGAGTGGTTCTGATTTGGTCAGATACATATAATTAACATAACTAAGTGGTCCGTGAGTGAGCTATGTAATCAATCATATTTCTCTGTCCATGTTGGCTGAAAGGAAGTTTGGAGCCAAATTTGTGGCCTACTATTAGCAAAATATAGGACTAGCCTTGCCTACATCACTTCCCTTTAACTTTCTTGCCCTTTTCTAATTCAAATGGTAATAACATACAATTGCTTAGTATGCACCTGGCTTGGTGATAATCCCTTATATACATTATTACATTGATCATCAATAATAAATCTATGAAGTGTTGGTATTTCTACTTTGAAGATGACAAGAGTTTGTCATCCTTCCTTTAGAGCTAAGGAAGCCGAGGTGTGGAGAGATTAGGTTAACCAGACGAACACTTTGGATAATCAGGCCCAGGCCACAGAGGAGAAGCGACCTGAAGCCAGTTCTCTCTGACCTGAGGGGCTGATATTCTCAACCATGGTCTTTATCTTCCTATATGTCTTTTTGTAGATATATAAGTGCCCCTGGAATAGACGGAAGTCTGTTTTAGTAAAACAAGTGTTCAGGCAAGGGCCTAATGAGAATGGAAAGAAAAGGAAATAAATTCCTCTTGCAGCTCAGTATCCCAGGATGAAGTCATTTAAACTCTCAGGGCCTAAGGAGGTTGAGCCATTTCACCTCTAGGGTCCATCTCACACTAAAAACCTAACCCTAACTATAGATAAAAGATGCTATAAGTTGTTCAGCCTCCCCTTACAAAGCAATTAATGTACCCCTTCTCCTATCCCAAGAAATTAACCCAAGTAGTTTTCATATAAATATGAGAAGCAGCTGGTAGAACGGTCTTTAACCTGGATAATTTAATCAAAGTCTGTTCTGTCTCCATTAAGGAGTTGTTTGCCTGGAGTCACAATTAAAATGTTTATTTCCTTCCCTCTCCATTCAACAAATGCTTATTAAATGCCAACCATGAGCCAGGTCTTGCTTTATCTAAAATATAAGGTAATTAAAACTTTTAGAGGAAATGAGACAGTTAGAGGAAATGTGACTTCATAAAGCCTTTTGGCATTTTCTATTGATTAAAAGGTCTCATGATTAACTCTGCCAGTGTTGTTAGCATAGAAAAGAAAAACGCGGGTTACAAATGACTTTCCCTTTGGACAGAGTCTGAATGTGAAAAACAAGTGTTAAATTGAAGATATACAGAAATATCTTAAATATCTTAAATATCTCTACACACGGTAAGTAATGCAAACAAACACTACAGAGTCACTGGATCAGCTAAAATAAATATCTTATTTCAGACAGAGGAAAAGGAAACATAAACATGTGAAAAACTTAAGAAGGAGAAAAGAAACAAAGGAATCCTCTTATTTATCCTGAAGTGTTTACTACATGCTAAATAAACACAATCTTAACACAGTTATTTTATTTAATAATCAAAATGATCCTATCTGGTATTTATGATTATTCTGAGAGATTTAGTTAAGTAACTTGTCCAAGGTCAGTCACCTTATGTCAGTGCTGGGTTTATAAAGCAGATTTGTCTGGCTCTGAAATCTCATGAATTTGGTTATAGAGGTTCATAATTATTGCTTTTATTTTCTGGGTTTGAATGTCTATAAATTACTCTTTTATATGAAGTTTAAATTCTGTAACAACAAAATACGTTCTTTAATCCCCATACCTACTCATCCCCCAGTCATTGCAGCTGTGGAAACAACATATCCCTATAGCCTGTCTTAAATTTCTTCTTAGCCTTTTTTTTTTTATGGTTCATAATATTCTGTAGGATCATATGGAATTTCAGTGGACCCAAAGGGTTTATAGATTTGTTCATGCTTCTGGTAAACACTCTACCATTTAATAATGAAAAATGAACCAAATTATTTATCCTTCATTTGTGTCCGCGGTTGCTTTGTGTTGACTGCTCATCTAACAATTGTATGGCTGATATCATTCTTGAATATCAAGCTGGGAGGCCATCTACACTCCCAGTCAAATCTTCATTAATTAGTCCATGTTTTCTTTCATCTAAAATAATCTATAATGGTGGGTGAGCAGCTGCCACAGTTACAGCCTTTCTTAAGCAGCAGCAGGATAAGGGCTTCAGTGTTTTCACTTGAGATAATGTAATTGATTTTGTTACCTCCTTATAAAATTATACTGCAATATTATTATCTCTTTTGGTACCAAGTAGAGACGATGCCCACAGAGCGATAACAGCAGCTGTGTTTTATTTCTGTTTGCATCTGCATCCGGGAAGTAAATAGGGTTTGTTTGTTTTTTTCTCTTTTTTTCTGGCGTTGAACACTAGAATTAAAAATCTTTGCAGGGAACATTTAATTACCTCCAGTTATTCAGTGGTAAATCAGGGGAATCTAGAATTCTCCTCTGATCTTAATTTTCAAAACAGTTGCGAAGCAGAACATCAAGGGGAGCAGATATTTTCCTTTCCAGATAGCACGTACATAAACATTGACTTAGGCAAAAGGACAATATTATCAACCATAAATATTAATATTAAAATAAATACTAGCATCAGCTAATATTGACTGAGTATGTATTATATGCCAGGCATTATACAAAAAAAATTAATTGCATGATCTCATTGAATCCTCAAGACAATCTTAGGAGTTGGATCCCATTGTTACTCCCATTTTTAAGATGAGAAGCTCAGAGAGGATGGGCAACTTGCCCAGGGCTACTCAGCTGAGAAGGGACAGAGCTAGCCCTACACTGGTTGATCTGACTCCTAAGTCCAGCTACTTACCTAGACATAGGTAGAACTGAGGATGGCAAGGGAGTTGGACACCAGAAGACTTTACTCTTTACTTTATATATGCTAAGGATAAAATAGTTCAAAACAGAACAATAACAAAAAAAAACCCTCAACATTCATTCTGTGAAAATAGCTGTGATTTAGATCTTGCTTCTTTTTCTGAGATAACAAATTCCCACCATAGTTTTTCAATGTTATTTGTGCTCACCAATAGAAGTAAATGCAATGGATTTCTAAACCAAAAATCACATCTTAATGTATGAATGTAAAATGTGAATTATAATTAGCTCATTTAAAATGAAACCAAGTCATGAGGATTTCTTGTTTTCCCATTTTTCATTGTAATAAAAATAATTGTTAGATCCATACTCCATCACCTCCCCAAATACATTATACAGCAATAATTTGTATAGAACTGACCTGATGCTCCCTGAAATGCAAAATTCATAAACGTGGATTTAAATACTAAACTCAATCTCTAGTGACATAGTAAGCCTTGGATAAGTATTTCTTGAGTTTAGCTGACTTTGAATAAAGTAAATGATATTATCATATTTTACATTCCAGATTATATATCATGAGAAAATAACACATTGAAAAAACGATCCTGGATATACACTTGGATCTCTGAGTTTTTGGTTTGGTTTTTTTTCAGAACATTAGTACCACAAATGTCAGTGGAGGTCTTACTCTGAGCCTTGGATGGATAATAAAACATCAGTGATGTAGAGGAGAGGTCAGACAATCTAGATGCATTCTATCCTTATTATCAGTGTAAACTGGACAACCATCAGCCTCCAGGGTTTCAGTGTCTGCTCTATGAAATGGACACAGTGTACATTTGCTATTACTTATACGGCTCCAAGAGATAGAAGTTTGATTCCCAAACACTATTCTCCCTCTGGACTTCATATTTAATCTGATCTTGAAGCCACCAGAGCCCAGCAAACTCCAACTTACTTCCTGGTTTCCTATCAAAGCCTCCATTGGGCCTCACACTGACACTGCTTTTCTCCCAAAGATGTCCAGACTAGAGATGATAGTGCTAAATTATCTGGACTCCCTGGATCCACAGGACGGGAGTTGGAGACCATGCTCTGTCTTATCACTAGCCAAAAACAAAAGCAAACTGACAATTACATAAAGCATTTTTTTGCAAGAAATCATTTCTCAGTTCTCATGATTTTGCCTAAATCCTTGGACCTCCTTGGGTGGCCTTTATCCTCTACCATGAGCTTCCTTACTCATTTCCTTTGATATGTCCCCACTTGCTTATTCTATCAACAGTACATCTCAATCATATCTTTGAATTCAAACAGATGTTTTATTTCCAGAGGTAAATCCAAACATTAAGAGAGATGAATGTCTACTTCAAATATGTGTGGGTTGGAAAATATTATCCATTATTTATTAAGTGCCAACTTTAATAAATACCAGTACTGAATGCACATTACATGTATCACTTCTAATCCTCACGACAATCTCATTTAGAATCAAGGTCACGGAGCCACAGAAGTTTCCCGAGGCTACACCACTGTGAGAGGTGGGGCTGGTCCTAGTACTTGGGCCACTCGGGATGGCTCTCTCCCACTTGCCTCCCCAGCCTCTGCCGCTGGCTCAGTGGGGATACTCTTACCTCTTTTCCTAACACCACCAGCTACTCTCCTCCCTCCTGGCCGAAGGCAGGGCTGTGGCGTGGCCTTCATGACAAGGCCCAGCAGGAGCTACTGTGACTGCATGCAGCACCCCCAAGGCTTCTGAATTCAGAGAAAATGTTGAAACCTGACTTCCTCAGGAGTTGTGTGTATAAGGGGCGGGGGGAGGAAATGGGGAACCAAGCCACACAACCTGTGAGAATGGGGGTGTTAAAAACCTGGCAGATATATGCCTCTCTTCATTTCTCCTGCCTGACTGTGCTGAGCACACTGGTACAACGCAACCCATCTGTAGTACCAAAAAGCTAGCTGATTTTTGTGAAGCTACAGCCAGCCAGGTAATGCACCACCTTGCATATGTCCCTGCCTCTCTTGTCTTCTCCCCTCACCTTGGTTGTTCCCAGTAAAGCCCACTCTAGCTCAGGCTCTGTTATAAAGGGAACTTGAACTAGGAGAGAGTTGGTTCCACTAGGAGCGGTTCAGCATGAACTACCCTACCTCCTGCAGAAATCCATTTTGTGCTAAAGTTAAAAATAAAAATAAAAAGGAAACTCACATAGTACTTACTATGTTCCAGGTAGTGAACCAGGTGCTTTGCATCCATTTATTTAACCTGCCTTCACAACAGCCCTATGAAGAAGGTACTCTTTTCATCCCTTTTTTATAGACAAGGAAACTGAGGACAAAGACAGGTTAAGTGATCTGCTCAAGATCACACAGCAACTTGATGGGATTCAACTTTGTAGTTTGCTCCTATTTTTGCCTTGGCTCAAGGAACAAAGTCACTTTCATGCTAAGTTTCCTCATTTAAAAACTGAAATTAATACGTGGTTGTCCATGTTAAGGACTTTACAACAGATATATTATTATAAGAAAAACTCCACTTTTGGCATCACTAAATGTCAAAGAAAACAACACAATCTAAGCCACCCCAACCAGGTGATAAAAACCTAGGCCAAATGCTAAGCATATTTAGGTGGGGATTCCGAGCAACATCTAAGTAAGATTTGTTCCTGCCTCTGTGAATGACAATGCACATATAGACATTTGTACTGTATTTGAGAGGAAACATGGGAGGGCCCCTCTTGATTCCAAAGTTTGTTAATAAGTTTACTAAGTGTGATGAGTGAGAGACTTATACAACTACTGAATTGACTTAAATCAATAAGGATTCCAAAGGGAAAATTCTTCTTTATTAAAGAAAAAGGTAATTATTATTGCTGAAAACTGATTAGACTTCTAAAAACAACATCCTTCAGTTAAATGAATACCCCATTTTTATGACCAAGAGAAGAATATGCATTCATTGTGGTGAGTCTTTAGAAGAGGAAGCTAATGGCACATATTGAATTCACAGGAACACATTTTATTCTGGTTGACAAATTATGCTAAGTAAAATGATATAAACATTTTTATTACTAAGGGAAACTTAGACCATTGATGATTCAGTGGTTAAGCAATACATGAACAACATAAATATTTTTTCCAGGATAAAATTAATTTCTATTTAAAGGACTTTAAGATCTTTGACTCTCAGTCAAGATGGTGGAGCAAGTAAATGCTGTGCTTGCCTCGCCCGAAGCTCACATCAAAATTACAACTAAACTACAGAATAACCATCAGTGAGAACTGCCTGAACTCAAGCTGAACAGAAATCCTGTAACTAAGGACATGCAGAAGAGGCCACGTCGAGAATGGTAAAAGGGGCAGAGACGTGGAATGGGCTGGTCCCATACCCATGTGTGGTGGTTAAAAACTAGGAGGGCTATCTTGGCTGCAGAGGTCCCCCCAAGGAGCAAGGGGCCCCAGCCCTATATGAGAGCTACTAGTCCAAGTTTCCAGTGCCAGGAAGAGAAGTCCCTAACTTATGGCTGTGAAAACGAGTGGGGACTGTGGCTGAGTGAGACAGAGGGCTTCTAGAGGCCCAGGATATTCCTTAAAAGGCCTGGGCCTAGGCCTACTTGCTGTCGAGCTCACTTGCTCTGAGCTCCGGCACTGAGAAGCAGCTGAAAAAGTACCAGGGATACATTGGGAGGAACAAAATCGTCTGGCATCAGGGCAAGGGCTGGAGGAGCAGCTTTCCCTCACACAAAAGTGTGGGCAGGCACCACTCTCCTTCACTGAGCCCTCCACCACCCAGTCTTCAGGTGCAGGCAGGCACCATGTCTAAGTTTCTATCAACCTGCCAGCACTGGTTACCCTGCCCTGGTTATTCCTTGAGATCCCACCACATGCAACTTGCAGGCCCATGCAAGCTGCTTCCATACAAACGTCCTACATTGGCTCATGCTCTGGTGTTTCCTAAAATCTCACGAAGATTCACTAGCCCCAAACAAGCAGCATCTGGCCTGGGCATCTCCCCTACTTCTTGCTAAGCAGCCCTAAGATTGGCAGTAGTGGCAGCCAGCCTCAGTTTGTAGTTTAGCCTCTCCCAGGCACTTCCAAGCCCAGAACAAAAGGTAACTATCTGAAGATCACTTTGTAGCTCTTACCAGGGGGCCCCAGGGCAGGGAATAGGCATCGGCTGACTTTGGCCTGCACAGGAGGCCTCAGAACCAGCACTCCTGGTGCCCAGCGTCAGACCGCAGCAGAGTACCACCCAACCACCTTCACAAATGACACACCCACAGGGCAAACTCAGTAGGCACCAGAGCCCCGCGAAGGCAAATTCTTCTCTGTGGGTCAGCCCGTGCGCAACAACCTCCCCTACAGACATGGCCAGTCCTCACAGCCAATCAGCCTCAGTCGATTCCTCAAATCGACATGCTAAAAATAATCAAGGTTCAATCACAGCAGAGAGAACCACTACCCACACGAAGAACACACCCAGATCACCCAGCTCAGGAGACTAGGGGCTCTGCACCACTGGGCCTCACAGGACATTTACTATGTAAGTTTACTCTACCAAGACTGGGAGATGTAGCTGCTCTACCTAATATATAGAAACAAACACAGGGATACAAATAAGATGAGAAGACAAAGAAACATATCCCAAATGAAAAAAAAGAAAAGCAAACAGAATAAAACTCCAGAAAAAGAACTAGACAAAATGTAGACGAAAAGATCGACCTGATGCAGAATTCAAAACACTGGTTATAAGGATGTTCAATGAATTTAGGGAAAGAATAGATGAACTCAGTGAGAATTTTAACAAAGAAATGTGAAACACATAGTTGGAGAAGAAAACATTTTTAAAAATTCAGAAATGAAAACTGCAGTAACTGAAATGAAGACTACATTTGAGGGAATCAACAGTAGATTAGAAGAAGCAGAGGACTGAATCAGCAATTTGGAAGACAAGGTGGCAGGAAACACCTAATCAGAACATCAAAAATTTTTTAAAAATCCAAAAAATATATATAGTTTAAGACACACCTGGTCAACATTAAGAGTGCAAATATTCACACCATGAGGTACCAGAGGGAGAAGAGAGAGAGCAAAGGTTTGCAAAACTTATTTGACAAAATAATGATGTAAAACTTCCCTAACCTAGTGAAGGAAATAGATATACTAATTCAAAGTCCAGGAAGTGCAGAGAGTGCCAAACAAGATGAACTCAAAGAGGTCCACACCAAGACACAACATAAATAAAATGCCAAAGGCTAGGGACAAAGAGAATCTTAAAAGTCACAAGAGAAAAGCAGTTAGTTACCTTCAAGAGAGCTCCCATAAGACTGTTAGTTAATTCCTTAACAGAAATTTTGCAGGTCTGAAGGGTTTGGCATGAAATATTCAAAGCGATAAAAAGCAAAGACCCACAACTAAGATTATTTTACCAAGCAAGGCTATCGTTTACAATCAAAGGACAGATAAAGAGCTTCCCAGACAATAAAAAGCTAAAGGAGTTCATCACCACCAAATCAATATTACAAGAAATCTTAAAGGGACTTCTTAAAAAGGTTGAAATATGAATAATAAATTGGCAATAACTACATACCTATCAAAAATTGCTTTAAATGTAAATGGATTAAATGCTCCAATCAAAAGACTTAGGGTCGATGAATAAGTAAGAAAACAAGATCCATATATATTATTCCTACAGGAGACCCACTTTAGATTGAAAGACACACATAGGCTGAAAGTAAAGAGATGGAAAAATTTATTTTATGCAAATGGAACAAACAAAAAAACAGCTGGGGCAGCAATACATATTTCAGACAAAACAGGCTTGAAACGAAGGTTATAGCAACAGACAAAGAAGGATCCATCAATTCCACTTATGGTATTTATCTGAAGAAACTCAAAATACCAGTTCGAAAAGACAGGGATTTTGCCTGCAGTGGGGAAGGCAGTTACCAGAGTAAATCCAAGGCTAAAGTTCCTGATCTTCCACAATAGGTGAGCCACAGAAAATGAGTGACCTCCTGCCACCTCCAGTGCAGTACATCGAGGAGTTTACGGACAAATACATTCAGGAAGGCTTAGGTCCCAAGCCTCCGCCTCCAATACAAGAAAGTTATATGATGTTTGGCAACCAGTTCCAGTGTGATGATTTTATCATCTGACCTTCAGAAAGCCAGGGCATCGAACAGCTTCATCCTACGCAGTTTGATCACAAGAAAGAACTGAGAAAATTCAATATGCTTATCCTTAGTAATTTCTTACACTTCTTAGATATTTTGATAAGACCTAGCCCTGGAAGTATAAAATGAGAAGAGAAGCTAGAATATCTTAAGCTGCTTTTGGAACATGTGAATCATCTCATAAATGAATACCGACCCCACCAAGCAAGAGAAACCTTCAGGGTCATGATGGAGATGCAGAAACGTCACCATCCTGAAACAGCTGAAACATCTCAAAAGCATCTGGAAGAAGTCATTGAGATGATTCAAAATTGCTGGGCTTCTTTGCCTGATGATTTAGCCCATTCAGAAGCAGGGATGAGAGTAAGAACTGAACCAATGGACGCTGATGCTAGCAGCAATTGTACTGGACAAAATGAACAACAAAGAGAAAATTCAGGTCATCGGAAAGGCCAGATTATAGACAAAAATGCTGCCCTGTGTGTTCTAATTGATGAAATGAATGAAAGACCATGAAGGATGTTTTTTTTTCTTTTTTCCTTTCAGTAAATAGCAGCATACATTACTTAATTTACTCTTGGAGAGTCTTAAAAGAGATATAACTAGCATTTATGTAAATAGCTTCACTCTCCAACTTTATAAATTATGAGATGTCACAGGCAGTAATTTCACTTTATGGCAGCATAGGCAAATGAAGTGTAAGCAACTTAAAAGGCAAAGTGCTGCTGCGGTGTGGAACCCTCCTGTTTTGGGAGCTGCAGTAAACGTTGAAGATAATCCTCAGTAAGGGCAAACTTTCATCCTTGAAAAGTAGATTTGTGGTCTGCTTTAAGAATGGTAGATAAACAAAGGATATCAACTGTATTAAAAAGACATTTGTATCCCTATGTTCACTGCAGCATTATTTACAAGAACCATGATATGGAAGCAAACTAAGTGTCCACTGACAGATGAATGAATAAAGAAGTAGTATATATGCATATGGGATATTACTTGGCCATAAAAAAAAGAATGAAATCTTGCCATCTCTGACAACATGTATGGGCCTAGAAGCATTATGCTAAGTGAAATAAATCAGACAGAGAAATACATATATTGAGTACCATACAATTTCACCTATATGTGAAATCTAAAAAACAAATGAACAAAACAAAAACAAACTCTCAGACAGAACATAGTAGTGATTGCCAGATGGGAAAGGGTTTGGGGGGATGGGTGTAAAAGAAGAAGGGAATAAGATTTGCAAATGGCCAGTTATAAAAACAATCACAGGGATGTAAAGTACAGCATAGGAAATACAGTCAATAACACTGCAATAACTATATGGTGTCAGATGGAACTAGCCTTTTTGGGATGATACCTTCATAAGTCATATAAACGTCTAATCACACTATATTGTACACTTGAAACTAATTAATATTGTATGTTAACTGTAATTGAAAAATAAAAAATTATTTTAAAAAATGACTTTAAGAAAAATTTTCTTTCACTGAATAATAAATAAAGATCTTTTTATTGAACACAATGCTGCTTTTGAATAAAAACATGTTGATCACAAAGCTGTAGATACTAATTCAAGGGCTTTAATATAATCATTTCTACTATTATTGATATTTTTTCTTAATAGTGAACTTCTCATATTATGATATCAGTCCCCTTTAACTAGAAGAACATAAGTTCCCTCATACAGTTTCCATTAAACATTAAAATTTTTTCCAACTGTTTAAATTCTGATTCCCTTTTTTCACTTTCCTCCAAAGGAATGAGCAAACAATCTCTGTTAGTGTGAGTTTAATTCACAGAGTGTTTTCAATGATAATCCATGAATTTCACCTACGAGGAGAATGAAACTAGCAAACATGTGTGTAAACTCCTCCAGGTATTCTCCAGTGCTAATGAGTTTTCAAATGTCATTGCAACTGCCAGTAAACATAGCAAAGTCTCAACTTTTTATCTCTGTATATACTTACAAAACATGTTTGTTGAGGCAGCAGAGTACCATGGAAGGTACGTAATTTTAAGTCAGACAGCTTGAATTATGGCTCCTTATGCTGAAACATGTTATTT
Organism: Mormoops blainvillei; assembly: GCA_004026545.1. NCBI lineage: Eukaryota > Metazoa > Chordata > Mammalia > Chiroptera > Mormoopidae > Mormoops > Mormoops blainvillei. The sequence goes on along the minus strand of PVJD01002135.1, from coordinate 86,224 downwards.
ACAGCTCTTAAGTCTCAGCTCCCTAATGTGTAAAATTAAGGTAACACTATTAAAAAAAAGGAATTATAACAATTAAATCATATAAAGTGAGTGGTTTAGAGCTCGGGCTATAGTAGATGCTGAAATAACATTGGTTGCTCCTATGCCCTCAGCTATTCTGAGCTACAGACCTCTGTCCAATGTTCATGTATCCATACCATGACTCAGTCCCGTTCTGAACACAGGAATTAGTGGCCAGAGTTGCCTTCTGGGGATGGTCTGATGTTTCCCACTATAGAAAATATTGCTACGAACATCTAGAAACAAAATGAATTAAGTGAATGTAGGTGCTCCCTGTCTCACTACAAACACAGAACTTCTGAATAAATTGTAATCATTTTTAGAAAATATTTAGTGAAAGGCAAAAGCAGAGACAGCAGCAACAAAAACAATAATGAAGGAATGCGTTCAGTTTCCAAGAATGAAGAAACAAATTAAAGTCAGATGGATATACTGGAACTGAAGCTGAAGAGATCCAAAGGATCTGATCTTGGATAAAGGGTCTGGGATTAATTTTCTGTCCCCACATGACTGTTACGACACATGACCTCTGGACTATGGGAGGCAGGAGTCTGGAAGTGAAACTCCTGGAAAAAACACAGATCCTCCGAGAACTATACTACTTGTACAAAAGGGACTGGAAAAAGTATACCCAGCAACCATTGGAAAAAAACTGCATGGAATTGTAGTAACTACAAAATGAAAATTTATGTAAAAATTATCCAGGATCACAACTTCTGGTTTTTAATAATGGATGAGGTATTGCTCCTATTAGATCAGCTCTCCCACAGATAAGGGCAATAAGTTTTGGACAAAATATAAAAAATAACTGACTGAAGAACAATCAAAACCAAGCACAAACTAGAAGAGAATTAATATTTGGAAGAAAGAAATGTCACTGCTTTTGTCTAAGGGTAGACCCAATCCCTGCCAAGTTGGTGACTAAAATTCAGAGAGAAAATCTGTAACCTTACTGGTTTGAAGAAACACAGAATCAGTTTCATGACAATCACAGCAGCTGAAAAGTGAAGTGGGAAGTCCTGGAAAGAAGAGAGCCACACCTGGGGAACACCAAATTCTGCATAGACTCACCCTTCAATCATGCAGGTAAGAGGCACACTCCAAGGCAACTCAGATAATACTAAAATGACTTCAACAGAGACTTCTGCTGCTACCCACCACAGGAAATATAAAGTTTATAGTGTAAGTCCAGCCAAGTTAACTGCCCACTTAAAAAAAAAACAAACCACAAAAACACAAACAAACAAAAAAAACCCCTCTTGAAAGGAACATAACTGAACCCAGAGTTTCTACAATATATGAGGTCTGTCCAGAAAATATCCAGCTATGTAATATGAAAAATAGAGATATTTATTAAAGAAGATACAAGAAATATTGTACATAGGACAATGACATCTCAGTCCCCTTCAAAGTAGGCACCTTGGGATCTCACACAGTTCTCACAATTGCCATCAGCTGCCCTGTCGTATTTTCCTGAATCTCATCAATGGTCTGAAGTCTCTTCCCTTTCAAAGGCAATTTTAGTTTTGGGAAAAGCCAGAAGTCGCAGGGTGCCAAATCTGGGCTGTAGGGGGGCCACATGGCCTGGGTGATTTGTGAAAAAGTTCTGCATGAGACATGATGCATGAGTGGGCACATGGTTGTGATGAAGCTGCCAATCACCAGCTGCCCATAGCTGCGGCCTTCTGAATCATCCGAATAGTTTCCGTGGAGTAATGCTCAAGCTTAACGCAAAATCTGATGCAGATTTATTGCTCTGTTCACTCAGTCATTTTGAATGTGATAGCCACACCATACACATGCTCACTCAACAGCATCTACTGCCTCCACTGATTAGTACAGTAAAGTTGTCATTATCATGCAAACACATTCCAGTCCACTCTCCTTGGCTGCCAGGTTATGTCAATGTTGCACGAGCCAGTCTCATTATTTTAACAACAGCTCGACTTTTTCCAGACAGACCTCATATTAGTCAAAACATCACCTAAACTTAATAGACACGGAAGAACAGAAACATGTGATGCATTCTGAAAAGAAACAGCTATTGTTGGAGACCCATCCTGAGATGTTGAAATGATCTGATAAAGATTTTAAAGCAACTACTATAACATGTTGGAGGGTATAAAGGAAAATGCCTTTGATGAATAAACAAATAGAAAATTTCACCAGAAGGAGGAGAAAAATATTCATTAGACAGGTTAACATCAAAATGGTGATGACAGAAAGAGCCATTGAACTTGAAGACAGAGCAATAGAAATTATCCAATCTGAAGGACAAAGGGGAAGAAAGATTTCTAAAAAGTTGAACAGGGTCTCAGTGACCTATGCAACAGTAACAGAAGATCTAACATACATATTATTTAAGTCACAGAAAGACAAGGCTCAGAGAAAATAGGGCAGAAAGAAAACCTCTGAAGAAATAATGGCCGAAAAATTTATCAAGTTGGTGAATTTACAGGCTGAAGAGGTTTGGTAAATCCCAAGCAGGAATAAATACAGGGAAAATTTCACACAGGCATGTTAAAGTCAAGCTGCTGAAGCATAAAGAAAAGAGAAAATATTAAAATTAGCCGGACAAAAATGACTTCTTACATTCAAGAGACCCATCCTGATGACCATTAAACTCTCATCAGAAACAATGGCCATAAAGCAGGGAAGCGACATCCTGAAGCTCAACAAATATGAAAGTGAAATGAATGTATGTCAGTTTACTCAACCTAATCTACTAATTCGAATTTGGCTTCCCTTATTGTCAACATTGGCACACACAAATGTTAACCATGCCTGGGGATCGGTACAGCAGTAAAAAGAGAAAGTTGAATGAGCCCATACTGGAACTGAAGGTAAACATGGCCTCTTTTAAGACAACTAAATTAACTTACCACATAGGGCCTTGTTAATGCTCTAGGGCTCTTGTCTACACAGTTCGGGTTTCCATCAGTAATGACAGAAATGCCCAGGAAAGGGAAAAAGTGTCATCAAAAGTAACGTATATTTACTTTTTCCTTCCTGGGAAAGCTATTAAAATTGTTTCAATTAAACTTTTAAAACAAGAGGGCCTTATATAGTCATTTGAAAATTTTCCCTCCTTAGCACTGGGTAATCTAATTTTTAAGTTATGAAGTCCCTTTCCTTAGTCTAAGTATCCAAGCATTTAAAACATAATGAAGCTCGTTTCACGAATTCCTCAAAATACGGAACTACAGATAATAACAAATATTATTAAAATTATAACTAACAACATTTTGCTACTTTATCCCATTCTCCTATACTTGATCTCATTTGATCTTCAGAATACTTTATAAAGAAGGTATTATTGTTATTTCCACAGCAGATATGAGTAAACTGAGGCACAAAGAGATGAGGAGAAGGGTCCTGTGCCAGGTCACTCGGCTATGGAGGGCAATGGAGTCAGGGCTCGAACTTGAAAGCTATTGAAATGCAGGGGAACAGTTATTTTAGACTGGAAACAGATGTATAGGATTAATTTAGTTAATGTATAAAATGCTAAAAATAATACCTGGGCCAAAGTAAGTGCTATGTACATGTTAGCTGGGATTATTAGAAATCAGCCTTCTTACTTTTAAAAAGGCCAACAAAGTAAATATGAAGCCAACAAGTTCCTCAGTACTCTACGAAACACTTGTGAGGCCACTGCCCTAGTTAAATTCTACTGGTATTGGCAGTTTTTGATAAGCCAATTGGAAAAACAGTATTTTTTTTTATTTCCTAAGCAAAATAGGTACAAATCTCCCTGTCTTTCAACAGACAATCTTCTTTAATTTCTTCCTTTTAATTAGATTAGTTCCTTTTACACTTCTTGATTTCAGACTCATATGTTTCTCCCTAGACCTATTCTTGTAACACTCATGCTCTTGACAAGAATATTTATACTATGAACTAACCGTGCCTTATTTCAGTTTCACTTACAATGATTTCATAGGAAACTCTTACCAACTTTAACATATCGTAGTATTAGAGAAGATAGCTACCAACCCTCTGTATGTTATTTCCAACATTTCACACCCTCACTGGTTCACTCTTTTTAACATCATGACCAGCAGAGTCACTCCTACATAGATATGTGGCTGGAAAGGATGCCCGTGAAGATGCTGTTCCTTGGCTCAAAAACCAACAAAGTTGATCCTTTCAAGCCTCCTTTCTCTCTCTCTCACACACACACACACACACACACGCTACACCTAGCCCAAGCTCACTATTACAGCACTCAAGGCACTTTCTGATAGGTCTTCAGAATGCCTTTAAAATAAGCCCAGCCTCCTACTGGAGCTCTACTCATTGGCTACACTCTGGCCCAAATGGCCCCAGGGATCAAGCCTGACTGACCAGGCCATGGATCCAACTTCCAATCCACAGGAAATATGGGGGAGAGAAGGACACGTTGAACTGCACCATGAGGATGCAATTAGCAAACCTCAGACCATGGGTAACTCTGCAGGTCAAATGACCTGGGTCCTTCAACAAAAAAATTATAAGGAAAAGAAAAGGATACAAGGGAAGTTGTACATTAAAAGGGGATCAAAATGCCTATCAAATAAGAAAATGAAAAAATAGGCAGGATTGAACTCTAGTGTTTAGGGATGCACCTTCGGGTGATGAAACTGTAAAGAAGCACAGGGTTAGTGATGATTGTGGGGTCGAGAGGTTGGCACTGAGAAGGGCATGAGGGAATGGCTTCTGGAGTGGCTGGCCCAAGTCTTTTTCTTGACCTGAGTAGCATTTACATGAGTGTTTGATTTATAATTATGCACTAAGCTATACATTTGGCCCTGGTCTTCCCTCTACCCATGCATCTTCTCCTGTTGCTTTAAACACCCCCTCTTCTACTTCTCTGCCTGATGAGAATTTCCACAGTCCCTCTTACTAAAACTTTCCTGGCTTTCCTCCACCCATCCCCCAACGGCAATAGGTAACATCTCTCTTAACTAAACTTCACAGCATTTGGCTTCCAAGTCTTTGGTGGTGCTTGTATCTCAGGTTTGGGGGCATGCCTTATGTCCTCTGTGATACTGTAAACTTTGGGTGACTGGAAGCTCAGTCATCCCATAGACATACACAGTAAGCAATCAAAACTCTTTGTTGAATAAAAAAAAATACTAGTCAATTAAAAGTTAGGTGAGAACTCTGAAGGTACTGAGTTTATCCTGTTACAAGATCCCCATCTTCAGCCCTCACCCAATCATCCTTACTCACTCCTTTGGCTTATCTGTAACCAATGTAGAGATGCTGAGTACCCACCTAGGTTAAGAACATGGGTTCTTAATCCTGGCTCTGCCTCTTATTAACCTTATATCTAATTAACCTCTTGCTTTACTTACATTACTTTGGGCCTATCCGAGCCTCAGTTCTCGCATCTGTAAAATGAGGCTAATCTTATCTAATAGGGTAGTAGAATATTGCATGTAAAGTGCTTAACCCGGAACCTGACACAAATTGGGAACTCAATGAATAGTCAATATTATAACTATTACAGTAATACAATATATAGTAATACAATATATATAATATATATTATATAATATATATTATATATAATATTAGTTATTACTAATATCATTAATAGAAAAGGTACATCAATCACTCAACACTAATACTCTAGCCAAGTGAAGTGAAAAAAATAAAACATTGGTGACAGACATGTTTACTAAATGCCAAAACAAACTAACTAAAAAGAAAGAAACTCAATGCATTTGCCATTCTGTTGGTCTCCATCATTCAAATCAGCATTTTTTGCTACAGTGAAGTTATCCGTTTGCATCTCTTTCACTCTTGCTGAGCTGTGAGCTCCTTGAGAACCCAGAGTGACCATGTTTTGAACTTGTGTCCAAACTCTCCAATCCCATTCCAATAACTAGTGTGACTATGTGATCACAGCCCACAGTCTCCTCTGAACCCGGTTACAGCCTCCTAATTCTTCTAACCTCTGCATTTCAGGGGCTTTAAGCTCTGTGTTGTCTCTGAAAGAAATCAAGTCCGATTTATCTCATGTCTTTAGCATTTGTTGAAAAGCAATTAATTACATGAAGAAAGTGAATCACACCATCAATGGACACTATTGCAGTCTGTGCATGTGTGTGCGTCTGAGAAGAAATAGAAGCTAATGCAATCCAATTCAATAACTCTGTATGGCACATGTATTTAGTGGCAGACATGGGTAAGAACCGAGGATAAAATCTTCAGACTGATGAAACCAGGATACAACATGATAATCTCGGTAGGCATTTGATTCAACCCCATTCAATGTGCTGAGAAGACAGAGGCCCCGCATCACCCGGAGACTGCAGAGGTGAGACTAGGACTCTTTTGTACCCTGCATGCTCACACAAGTCTGTGTCAGGAGCCAATTTTTTCCCTTATGATGCAGGTTTGAACCACACCCAAAATGTGTAAGATGAACGACCAGACAGGCTGGATAAACCACTTCTGTCTCAGCGGCAGCCAGGCTCTGCTCAATAGGCGTGGACAGGCTGCCAGCCTCACTGGGAAAGAACTAGCGTGGCCCTTGCGCAAGAAATCACCACTCCCGTGAATGTGACTGAGGAACAGAGCTATTCCAGTGATACCTGACTCCGAGACATCTGGATTGCATAAACGCTGACAAGAAACGGCAAACTGAAGGACAGCCTGTCAAACTTCAGTGAACTGGAGAGAGGCAGTATGTACCAGCAGCCTGGCAAGTCGGCTTGCTTTCCGGCTGAGCTGCGCCGTGGGGTTTCTCGGGCGACTCGGGATGATGATAAATCACTCAACAGGTATTTACTGAGCAACCACAATGTGCTGAGCACCGTGCCAGCCTAACAACCTCATGCATTTTATTGCACCGTGAAAAGAAGGGCTTTAGGAAGGGAATTCTCTCATTATTCTTCTCCTTACCCTGTGTATTTGCCTCCTTTCCCAACGAAACCTAAGAGAGTTCCTCCTCCCACCTCTCCTGTCTCCCACCTGTGTTTGTTTCCAACCTTCCTCTCAACACTCCATTAATCAACTCCTTTATCAACTTCTCCTGCTCTTCTGTTGTTTTCTTCTTAGCAATAAAACATTCTCAAGCATCTCAATTACATGTGTGTTCCCCTCTGCCTCTCACTTCTCTCTCACTGCGACTTCATAGTCATGTGTCAGAGAAGGTATAATGTTTCTTTGCTCAGCTGGACTGACCCAGGCATGCTCCATGCTCTCTGACCTCTCAGCCTTCCAACAGGCTGCTGCCTCTCAGCTTTGTCTTCCTCCAATGTCCTTCTCTGTCTAATTAACTCCTACCATTTATTCAGATTTGTCTCATGGTCGCCTCCTCCAGAAAAGCCTCCACTGACCTCCCAGTCTGGTTTAGATGTCTCTGTTCAGTGCTTGAAGAGCATCTAGATGAGTTCATTGAGAACATTTCATTCCACTTGGCCCCTGTCCTCCCAAGAAGACTCGCAGTTCACTGAAGGGAGGGGTCATATCTAGATCCTTAGTTTTCTAGTCACTACTGAGCTCTCCGTAACTGTTCGTGGACCAAATGAGAAAAGAAGAAATGTGACTAGAACAGCTCACAGTATGGGCAAAGCAGAGAACATGTGCATAATGCTTTCCAGATTACAAAACATTTTTCACATATATAGTTTATTTGATTTTCCTAATCCTGCAGGGCAAACAGCATTATTTTTAAACCTCTTTTCAGTTGAAGAAGCAATTATTCAAAATGATTAAGAGGTCTGACCAGGGTCATACTGTGTAAGTGGTGGGTCTGAGACTCAGAAGATTCTGACCCTGAACCTCATGTTCCCTGCTTTCTCCATTCCCTATAAGCTCTTCTTTTCCTGTTTAGAGGTACAAGACACCCTATAAACTCCCTGCATCGAAACCTGGTACCTGAAAACTAGTCTGCTTGCCTTGTGCCTAACCAAACACTTATTAGAAAGAACATAAATGATTTCTGTTTAATTTTAACAAAAGAAGTAAATCTAGAAAAGGAAATAACATAGCCAGAACAACAGAGATAGCACTCCTACCTTGCCTCAGTAGGATGGGTGCACATAAATTACACACTCCCACAAAACCTGCAAAACACCTCAAAAACAGGGCTCATGATGACATGGCTACAGAGCTTCCCTGTGACTCATTCATTATTAAAACCAGGAAATCACCATCCTAATCTGGTGGGACAGTAATGAAAGAGGCTTTCATCCAAGAGCACCTTTGATAGGTAGCAACTACTGAACCTCCGACAAGCTGTTAATACTGCCTCAGCCCCTCCAGGCCTCGCGCCCCTGCTCATTCAGCGGACAGCACATGATCCGTCACTCTAACGTCTCTCTTGGCTGAAAACCTCTACTGGCTTGTCCCATTGTCCTTCCATAGCAGTCATCTGGAAAAACTCAATCCTGGGCTAATCCAACTATCTGCCTTCTTGGCTCCTACGCCCAGGTTTCTAAACATAAATGAAGAAAAAGCACTCAACTGTGTGAACTAGTGTTTATGGACTCCAACCTCGACTGAGCCTGTCCAGCTACTTCTCTCACACCTTTTCACTGCCAATTTCTTAGTTGTCTTCTTCCTTATAGTTCATCGCTCCTCCCCTCATTCTTCAATCCACTGCAACTGGATTCCACCTCGACACTCTACCAGCGTTCCCAAAGCACATAACCACCGGAATATTGTGCAATCCCAACGCTACCTCCCCATGCTTACCTCACTTAAACCTTTCTGTTGCATGCCTTTTGACTCCGTTCTTCTTAAGGGTTTCTTCTCTTGGCTTTCCTGTTCCACCCTTTTCTAGTTTTTCTACTTCCTCGCTGGCCACTGAGACCGAGTTTTCTTTGAAGCTGTTCTTCTGCTCGACATTTACATGCTGGTATTCTTCAGGGACCTAGGTCATTCTTCTACCCACCTCTCAGGGTGATCTCATTATTCTGATGGTTACAATGCGTGCTAATGCTTCCTTTCCTTGGTGTTTCTATGGCTCACAGGCGGTATCACCACTGAGTATACTCCCTTCTACTTGGCTTCTGTCTCCCCTGCAAGGCTCGGAGCCCCCCGAAGGCAGGGGCCATTTCTGTATCCCAGTCACTAGTGTCGCCTGGCTTCCAGGAACTATTTCCACCCCTGTTCTTTTTCCTAATCTTCAGATCTATATGCCCAACTGCCTATGAACTTCCCCATTAGGTGCACTTGATAGGCTCAAAATAGAATTCATCATCTTCCAAAGCCCAAAATATTTCCTCTTCCTACATTTCCTTCTTCAAGGAGTTGAAAACACCATCTACCCAGTTGCATAAACCAAATGCTGGAACTTACCCTTAGCAATTGTATTTCCCTAACTCTATTAGCCAATTAATAAGTCCTGCCAAATTCTAAATATCTCTTCAGTGTGACCAGTATATTTTATCTCCATAACCATGGCAGGAAACAAACAAAAAAAAGAGTGGAGTATAGCTGGGCATAGGGTTCAGGGCAGGTGATGTAGGCACTTCGATTTTAACTCAAAGTCTCCACTCGCCACCTCCCATCCCTGCTCTTGGTGCTGGAGGCCTGGACAAAGCATTCAATAACAGTAAGTTTGGGTTGTCCAAAATAAAATTTTGTGAAATAAGTAACATCACTTTCAATTGTTTTTTTTTTCTTGTTACCCAGGCAAACAATAGTGTATTTTCACAAATAAAAAGGATGCAGGGCTGCCCTGGCTGGTGTGACTCAGTGAAATGAGCACCAGTCTGCAAACCAAAAGGTTGCCGGTTCAATTCCCGATCAGGGCACATGCCTGGGTTGTGGGCCAGGTCCCAGGTTCGGGGCTTGCAAAAGGCAAATGAACTATGTTTCTCTCCTCTTTCTCCCTCTCTTCTGCTCTCTCTAAAAATAATTGAATAAAATCTTTAAAAAAACAAAAAAAGATACAAGACTAAACAGAAAACTGGCTCTGCTCTCTTTATAAAGTCGCTACAGCGAACAACGATCCTCAGAGGAGTTTCATCTGAGTGAAGTAATGCCTTAATGGGACCATCAGAATTCAGTTCTGTCACATTTGAGAAACTATGCGATGTTTCAGGTAAACAAGCTAAACTGGGTGTTTGTGGAGGGTAAAGGTTACAGGGAAGGAAGGACAGAAGAGTAATGAGAAACATACCAGGTTTAATAACAGATGGTATTTTGGGCAGATTATTGATTCATCATTAAAACAGCATTAATATAAAGTTAATGAAAAGCCACAATGTAATCAGGAAGTGCCTTAAGTCTGTAGCTTCTAAGAATTCATTGTTATGGCACCTATATTTACCAAAAACTGTACGTGCTAACAAAAGTCATTAAAGGAATAATGATATGGAGAGATTTGGGGACACACGATAGAAAGAGGTAAGAAAAGCGTACTGGCAAAAATCTACAAGACAATCCTGTGACTATACTAAAATCTTTGAATTATACAATTTAAAAGGGTGAATTTTATGGTTTGTAAATTATACCCCAAATAAGTTGTGTTTAAAAAAAAATCTGCAAAGATACAGGAATAAAGAGCAGAGTGGAAAAACAATCAATCGACATACATAAGTTCTCAAAGAACAGGCAACTCTCCCTATTCCCACAGAAGAATAACCAGCAGCAAAAATCACTTTTACATTTCTTATTACAAAAGTAGACAAACTGCTACTTATAACCAAAAACCAGAAAAAAACACATTGTGAAAACATTTAAGGAAAGCGACCTGTCGATTCCTACAATGAATATTGCTGTAGTTCCACTGCTTTCACTATCTGAAGACTCTGCTCAGTAAGCTTATTATGTTTTCACACACACATCACACTGGAGAGTTTTCACCAAGCTGGTATGTTTTTTAAAAATTACAAAAGTATGAATCACAAAAAACTATTGTAAGCTCAAAAAAAAAAAACATGCAAGTCTTAATAACTGGAGAAATAATTAGATAAAGAAAAGATGAATTCTGGGTCAGTAATCATTTCCTTTTCGAGACAGGGTTCCAAAGAAAAGTACAAATGATGAATGAAATATAGAAAAGCCTTGCTCCTAATAGGCACACATGTGTTTGTGCTGATGCTTGTTGGGAAAGAGTCAGGGTGAAAAATGTTTAGTCTGTAGCAGAAAAACAAGCAAAGGCAGAGTCATTTCTAAATCACTTAAAAGAGGCAGACGCCAAAGTGGAAGGCAGGTGTATGTTCAGAATTTGATTCGCCAGAACAGAAATTGATCCTTTGATACCACTTAGTTTTGGTTGATCAAGCAAAACAATTCAGCTGATAGGAAACAAAACAGAAACCTAACCTTCTATTTCTATCCTTGGAGATACCTCACACAAATCCAAGACACCAAACATAACTCAATTTTGGTTTTAAAGGTTAGAACACATTAAATCCACTGTGACTCAGCACATGGGTTTCACTTAATTAAGTGGTCTGAAACCAGGTTTGCATAATATGATTGACTACACATCATAAGAGCCAAAGAGCATATAGACAGGATTAGGCAGGAAGGGTCTTGCTCTTGGAGATTAAAGTTTTAGATCTAATCTCGACTCCAGGGATCCCCCTCAAGTAAACCAATCCAATCCCTGTTGAAATTAAAGAGCTGCAGGGGCTTGCAAAAGGCAAATGAACTATGTTTCTCTCCTTCTCTTTCTCCCTCCCTTCCTCTCTCTCTAAAAATAAATGAATAAAATCTTTTTTAAAAAGCTTTGATCTTTACAAACCTACCTTAACATGCCAGGCATGTAGTCGGTATTCAATAAGTGCCTTGTAGCTAACATTTAGCAAGTACTTGCTAAATTCTTCATATGCATGATATTATTTCATCATCACAATAGCCTTATAAAGTAGATTTTGATATTATCTGCATATCACAAATTCAGAAACTAAGGTGTAGAGAGATTAGTAATGTACCCATGTGAATCAACTGCAGGTGGCAGAGAGAGGACCGCGAGCCTCCAGGTTCTTAATCCATGTACATTGCTGCCTCTCTGAACTCTAGTGGGCACCCCATAAAGTAATCACAGTCATCAATGAACATGTGAGGCTCCTCCAATTAAAGTTGCTCTATCCCTCACCTTTTCCTACCACCTGTCTCCCTGGGAGCATCAACAGTAAAAACCTTGAGATCCTTGCTACTCCAAGTGTGGTCCACAGACCTGGGCCACCTTGTGAAGCTTGATGCAAATACAGAACCTGAGCCACATCCCAGAATCAGAATGTGCATTTTGTTAAGATACCCACGGATGCATACGGACATCAGTTTGAAAGACACTGGTTTTAAGCTAGCTCCAAAATGATCTATTTGCTTTAATCACAGGAAGAAAGAAGGTCTGAGAAGGAAAATATGACTGAAGTGTTAGACTCAGTGAGAATAAAATCAGCATCCTGTGGCTGTATCAGGACCTTACTTCACCCAAATAATGGCACACAGAAATCTATAAAGGACCTATAAAGGTCCCCAGGGAACTGATCACTGAGGCAATTGCTGAGACAATGGGGAGTATGCCTATAGTTCCTCTCCTTGCTAAACCTTCAAAACCTGTGTCTTTAGAACCATGTATCATGAAGCACATAAAAATATATTAAGTCTTTGGCAAATAATCACTCATTAGGCAAAGAGTGGAGCTGTGTTATGGACTAAAAAACTCAAGGTCTATAATTTCTACCACCTTCCTTCATGATCCAGGAGTCACTTCTTATCAAGGTAACTTTATCCTTTTGAATGAACATTAACACGTTTTTAAAGCACAATACAACACTGAAGTAAACTTAAATTTGAGCTATTTCAATAGGGTTTATGGTTTTCTTTTTAAGTGGCACACCTACATTCTGAGACAGAAAGTGGTCTGTATTTTTAGCCAAGAAGTGCAGGGCAATAACCGTCCTCTCACAGGTGACCTGAGTGATCTTGGTCTATGAGTCAGATCTAAGGAAGCATCAGAGGGAGCTACCTTTACTCAGTATTTAACCTGTTAACAGAGTTATGAAGCCAAACGGGTCCACATTTAAAAGCCATGCACATAATTGAAAGTGGTCTTAATTGGAGGTAAGATGTATATTTGACTTTTTACTTTATTGCCATTTTAAAAATTAAAAATAAAATGTTTCTTTCCTAGTTGCAATTCTATACTTCCTGGAGCTAAAAGCTGTATTGCATATGGGTGGAAATTCCTTCTCTCCTTCAGTTATATCCTTTCGTCATTTGCAATCTACTAGGCAAGTTCCTCTCCTTAAAGCCTTCAATTATACATTCTTGACACTTTCTACTTCCTTGCTGTCTTCATCTAGGGAAAACTAGAACAATTAGATTGGATTCCTTGTTAATTAATCATCCAGATATCTCCTAGAGGTTTGCCTTCAAACCTCTAGGGGGTTTGGAACGAAAATAAAGAACTGCTTTTAATTCTCTACCCACTAATTTTGTTATTGTCATGAATTGTCCTCTGGGTTCAGAGATTTTTCTATAAACTGCATCAGATAACTCAGGATTTCAAAAAGGAAATATGAAAGACATGAGCCTGTTCAAAGTCAGATAGCAAGTGGGAAGCAGAGCAAAGTTTAGTGTGGCCCCTGAGGATTCAGACTCAGAGCTGAGTCCAGAAGCCACAGAAATAGATGTCTAGTAACTATGAAGGAGCAATGAAGGGGTAACTCACAAGACTAGGTTAGCCCAGGATGGGGGCTCCAGGAGACCTGAGGAATCCCAGGAGAGAACCAAATGCATGAATTTCCCCCAGATTCCCAGTCTGAATGAGACAGTAATGGATTTCATTTAAAACTTGTATTGAGTGTGCTAAACCAATCTCACTGCTGGTGACATTATTAATGAATGAATCACTTTCAAGCATAATTTAGTAATATGTTTGTGAAGCCACAAAACCATTTACACTCTTTGATCTGGTGATAACACTCTTAAAAGACAGGGAAAGTAGAAGGCAAATTTAAGTCACGAGACCATAAAAACCCTAGAAGAAAACAGAGGCAGTAAAATCTCAGACATCTCTTGTAGCAATAGTTTTGCCAATATATCTTCTTAGGCAAGGGAAACAAAGGAAAAAAGAAACAAATGGGACTATATCAAACTAAAAAGCTTTTGCACAGCAAAAGAAACCATGAACAAAATGAAAAGGAAACCCAATGATACATCTAATGAGGGGTCAATTTCCAAAATACATAAAAAACTTATACAACTCAACAAAAGGAAGACAAACAACCCAATGTAAAAAATGGGCAAAGGACCTGAACAGGTACTTCTCCAAAGAGGACACAAAGATGGCCAATAGACATGTGAAAAGATGCTCAACATCACCAATAATCAGAGAAATGCAAATTAAAACCATAATGAGATATCACCTCACACCTGTCAGAATGTCTATCATCAATAAACCAACAAACAATAAGTTTGTTGGCGAGGATGTGGAGAAAAGGGAACCCTTGTGCACTGTTGTAGGGAATATAGATTGGTGCAGCCACTGTGGAAAACAGTATGGAGTTTCCTCAAAAAATTAAAAATGGAACTGCCTTTTAACTCAGCAATCTCACTTCTGGGAGTATATCCTAAGAATTCTGAAACACTAATTCAAAAGAATATATGCACCCCTATGTTCATAGCAGCGTTATTTACAATAGCCAAGATCTGGAAACAGCCCAAGTGCCCATCAGTAGATGAGCGGATAGAAAAGCTGTGCTACACTAACACAGTGGAACACTACTCAACCATAAAAAAGAAGGAAATCTTACCCTTTACAACAGCATGGATGGACCTGGAGAGTATTAGGTGAAGTAAAATAAGCCAGCCAGAGAAAAAGAAATACCATATGATCTCACTTATATGTGAAATCTAATGAATAAAATAAACCGGTGAACAAAATAGAAACAAAGGCATGGATACATGGAGCAGACTGATAGCAGTCAGAGAGGAGGAGTGATATGGGGCAAGACAAAAGAAGGTAGAGAGATTAAGCAAAACACACACACACACACACACACACACACATATATAGATCTATATATAAAACATGAGATCTGTCCAGAAAAAGTCCAACCATTGTTAATATCAAAAGAATGGTTTTCATGACATCCATGTAACCTGGAAGTCAAGGAGAGTGGACTGGAATATGCATGCATGAACAATGACGCCTTCACTGTACTAGTCAGTGGGGGCAGTAGACGTTGTTGAGTGAACATGTGTACCGTGTGGCCATCATATCTGAAATGATTAAGCAAGTAGAGCAAAAAATCTGCATCAAATTTTGCAGTAAGTTCAAACATTCCTCTGCAGAAACTATTCAGATAATTCAGAAGGCCACTGCTATAAGCAACTTGGTGATTGGTAGCTTCATCACAACAATGCACCTGCTCATGCATCACATCTCGTGCAGAACTTTTTGGCAAAACATCAAATTGCTCAGGTAACTCACCCCTCCTACAGCCCAGATTTGGCACCCTGTGACTTCTGGCTTTTCCCAAAACTAAAATCACCTTTGAAAGGGAAGAGATTTCAGACCATCAGTGAGATTCAGGAAAATATGACAGAGCAACTGATGGCAATTTGGAGAACTGTCTGAGGTCCCAAGGTGACTACTTTCAAGGGGACTGAGGTGTTACTGTCCTATGTACAATGTTTCTTGTATCTTGTCTCTTCCTCAGTAAATGTCTCTATTTTTCATATTACATGCCTGGATACCTTCTGGACAGGCTGCATAGATATTAGGCCTTGTATAGACACAGACAACAGTGTTGATGGTCAGAGGGCAAGGGAGATGGGTGGTAGGTAGAGGTGAGCAAAGAGGGGGAAATGGGAGTGGAAAGAGACTTTGCTTGGGGCAATGGGTACATGATGCAGTGTGCGATGATGTTTTATTGAGTTGTACACTTGAAACCTGTAAAGTTTTGTGAACCATTGTCACCACCAATATATTCAACTTAAAAAAAAGATGAGGAGAGGGACACGCAGAAAGTTGTTCACTATTAAGAATAAAGGTGGACATCTGCATTTAGGTTTAAATACACAAGTACAGGCTGGTTGCCTGGTTGACAGCTGTTTTTGGAGGAAGCCTTGGGAATCTGAGATGAGCCGGCCTCACTTTAGGGCTCCCTGGGTGGGAGCAGCATGAACAGAGGGAGCACATGCTGCAATCAGCAGAACTGGAAATGGGTCCTGGTTCTCCCTTCCATAGACCCTGGCAAGTTACTCAAATTCCATAAGCTTGGTTTCCTCATCCGTAGAATTGAAAATACCATATCGCCATGATTCTAAGATGTGTTTTCTGTCACCTTCCCTCAACACACACCTAAATTTTTCTGAAACTGACATGATTCTTGTACTTTCTGTCTACATTTAATGTGATTTTCCTTGTCTTTTTTCCCTGAAAAACTAAAACTGATGGTGTGTCTTGCTATTTACAATGTCCTAGAGTCAAGAAAATACAACAGCAATGCGTACCTCAGTATTGTTATGAAGATTAATGGCATAACATATATAAGGCATTTTGGCACACTGCCTAGAAAACAGTAACTGTTCAAAAAGTGACGTGTTAATATTATTATTTTTGAAAGATCGGATGCACCTTGGGATACATTATCGGGAGAGCAGCGGCCAGCAAGCAGCCAGTGACCCCGGCCTGTTAGTCAGTCTCCACTTGGAGTCTTGTGCTTAGTCTGAGCAAACCATGGTTAGTCAGAGAATAAGGGCCAGGTGGGAGAAGAGCCTGAAAAACATGAATTATGAGAAATGGTGGGAAAAATCTGGAGGTTTTGGGCTGAATCAAAAAGAGAAGCCTTTCAAACACCCCAAGACCTAGGGGTGTCAGTGGAGGTCTCTGCGTTTCCAAGGGACAGAGCTGGAACACAAGGATGGATGTTCTAGAGATGCCATGCCACTTCAGCATGAAGGACAACTTTCTAACATGTTGAGCTCTCTAGGAGTGAAAGGGCCCGGGGAAACGGTGAGCTCCCCCAAACAGGAAGCATGCTGTCAGAGCACGGATGGCACCAGTCTGGCACTCTCCAGAAAAGCCTCCTTCCTGGTCTCAGGGGCTGCGCTCCGTGTCCACTTAACTCTAGAATTCCGTGCCTGACTCTTCCTCCCCCAGACCTGGACCAGGCCACTGGGGGCCACTCAGAGCAGAAGTGCCCCGTGGCCTCCATTAGCACAGGTTGATGGTAGAGAAAAGTTAGCACTAAACTGGCGAAAAGGGAAGGGAGAAGATGACGAACTTCCTGGCTTGTCTGGTTTTGTAACAACTCACATGGAAGGCAAGACTCAGTTTGGATGCTGAAGACTGACAAATTCAACCTCAAGTAGCAAGAGGCAGTGTCTCTAGGGACCATGGAGTGGAGAAGTATGAGGTCTAGCCCTCAGAGTAGGCACTTTGCAAGTCCCGAGACAGCTGCCACCAACAGCATGCCTGACCTATTCCACGTAGAATGTTCCAGTTGGGGCCTAGTATGCCCATTTAAGATACAGATCAGTTTTATGAATTACAGCAAACTCTTGGTGAGATCCACATTCTTTCCTTCACATGTAGGCCAGCTCCCTTGTTGCCCCAGTTATGTATCTTTTCTTAAATTAACCCTCTAGCCATAAAAAAAAAAAAATCACAATAAGATACCACTAAAAATATTACCCCTGTACCTATGCATTAAGGAAAAACCTCTACCCTTCCTCTTTGAATAACTGTTACGATCTCAGGTTAAAGCAGACGCGCGACTTTGGACTGTATCTTCTTATCAGCATTTGTTTGAATACTGGTGTTAAGCTCACGGTGAACTTTGTGATTCAATCACACTGTCAATGTTATAATCAGTTTATCTGAATTTCTCTGAGCAAAGGTGGCAGGTATCAGCCTCACCCAACAAGCAGGCATCTTGCTTACATCAGGCAATTAGTGGATAGTTTTAACGAGTCAAAATAAACGGCACAGTAACCGAGCAAAAGGCCTTCACCACAGCCTTATTCCCCAGATGATACTACTTTTGGTCCTCAGTTAGTCAAGGTTTACCTATACAGCTCTTGTCCAAAGGATTTCTTATAATTGATACCTCTATAAAACCAGATACAGTCAGGAATACATATGACGTAAGATCAAAATTCTCACTTCCACTCTGCACTGATCTTGTATCAGGTGCTCGGATGGGGTTTAGGAGCACCGAGGTCAATAGCTCCCCCTCAGGGACTCAGAGTCCCAGGGAGGAAACAGACTTTTAACAGTTCTCAGAGTGTGAAGAGAAGTCTAGGCCAGGGCCCTGAGGAGGAAGTGCTCCATCCGGGGGCTGGGGAAGGGAGCTGGGGAAGGTGACTGCTGGAAAGGTACACTGGAAAGGAATCTTGAACACCACATAGGAGTTCACTGAGTATAGTCAGAAGGAAAGCACATTCCAGGAAAAAGAAATGACTATAGCGTCTTGGACTATGTAATCTGAAGAACAATAAACACTAACCCTCATGTCTACGCAAGAGAGCAAAGTAGAGTGAGGGCCATGATGACTGTCATCATATACCTGGGGGACTACCTGTCCAGGCATTTGCTTCTCCCATGTGGAAGATACTATGAGGATCGAGGGGAGGGGGGTAACTAAAAGAGTGTACATTTCAGTTTGCTATGTGTAAGAATATTCCAGAAAACAGAACTATTAAACAAGGAAACAAGCTGCTTTGAGAGGGCAAGTTTATATCATAATTACATAGTTTTAGAGTCAGTTTGTGTTCCAGTTCTAGCTTAGTTCATGCTAAGTGCTTAAAAAAAGGGTAGCTGTATATATGAGGAGCTGCTGAACTCACCTTCACCGTGAGTTCCAACACCACACCAGCTGTCATCTGTGGCAATGTCTCATGCACAGGGCAGGAAGGTGGACCATCAAAGTTCCCTCCTGGTCTGAGACTCTCATTTGATTGTCTCTGACCATTTCTGATCTGGCATTTTTCCCTCAGCTCACCAGAAGAAACAGTAAAGAAATGTCTATTGAAAACCTGCTATGTAAATGTTACTATACTTTCCTCTGATATTATTTTTCTACAAACTGTATCATCCCTGGTTTTGTTTTATTCCTGTGAGTATGTGCATATGTGTAGGTGCATGTTTAACAGAATGCAAATATTCTTGCAAGCCAACTCAGATCCTAAATAGGGCATAGATAAAGTCATAAAAAAAGAAATAATATTCTATACTTTTTTATAAATGACACTAATAACAATAGCTAACATTCACTTAACACTTATTAAGCATCAAGTACTGTGGTAGGTCTTTCATATACATTATTTCATTAATTCTCATAAGAACCGTACAAGGTAAGTATTAACATTATAATCCCCATTTTACTGATAAGGAAATTGAGTCGTAGAAAAGTCAAGTAATTCACTCAAGTAATTCATTAAGTAGTGGTCTAACCTAAAAATTTTGCAACATAGTTTATAATAACTTCATATTAATAGGTATGTGCTCCCATATAATTTTAAAATTTGAATATTTTTATTTGAAACTTAAGAAGAGGAACTCTAGCTTCCAGCCTAGATGGTGGTGCAGGCAGAAATGGCTCACCTCTGTGCACAACCACATCAAAATTACAACTAAAATATAGAGCTATCACTCAGGAATGTCAGAAATTGAGTTTTACAGAAGGCTAACAACTACAGAATTAAAGATACCACATCTGTCCAGACTGGTAGGAGGGGCACAGACGAGAAACAGGCTGGTCCCTCATGCACGTGGGGTGAATAAAAATTTAGGAGGGATATCTCGGGAGCGAGGAGCCCCAGCCTCATGCCAGACCACCCAGCCCACTGCTCCAGAGCCACAAAGATAAATCACCACAACTTTTGGCTGCAAAAACCAGCAGGGATTGAGTGGGTGGAAGAAACTTCTGGAGCCTCAAGCAGTTCCTCTTAAAGAACCCACACATGAAGCTACTCAGACTCAGTCCTCCTGAGCTCCAACACTGGAGTAACAGCTCAAAAGGCACCAGTGGCACACAGGGAGAAACTGAGGTGTCTGGTATCGAGGTGAACAGAGGACTTTGTCCCTTTTCCAAACTGTCCCCTAACAGAGTCAACCAGCTGGTGCCATACCCGAGACTCCATCAACCTGGCTGACACTGTTTGACCCACCTGGGACATCCTGAGAGACTCTGCTCCACCATACTTATGGGCCTACCCAAGCTGCTTTTCCATATGAATGGCTGATCTTGGCTCATGCTGCAAAACTTCCTAAATCCTCTCAAACATGCAACAACTAGCCTCAGTGAGCCCGAGGCATGGCACTAGCAACAGCCAACCTAGATTCACAGCTTGGCTTTGTCTGGGAATCTCCAAACCCAGCATAAGTAGAAGCCATCTCAGATTGCTTTATAGCTCAGGTAGAGTGGTCCCAAGAAAAACACAGGTGGGAGTTGACCTTGGCCTGCACCACCCTGGAAACCCCAGGGCCAGTGCACCCAGTGGACAGCTACAGACCACATCGGAGCACCACACCCTGCCCCTGCACAGCTGATACTCCACAGAGGGTGGAGGTTGGTGGTAATTGGTCACAGCCAGTCCTTGCAGCTGACTGGCCTGGGTAAATTCCTCCCATTGATCTGCCAACAGCAACCATGGCTCAACTACAACAGGAGTGTGTACTCAGCCTACACGAAGGAAGCACCTTGAGTACCCAGCTTGGCTAACAGGGGAGGCTGTGCCACTGGACCCTATGGGTCACCTACTACATTAGGCCATGCTACCAAGTCAGGGAGTCAAAGCAGCTCTACCTAATACATAGAAACAAACACAGGGAGGCTGCCAAAACAAGGAGACAAAGAAACATGGCCCAACACTGGTTATAAGAATGCTCAAGGAACTTAGTGAGGACCTCAGCAGCATAAAAGAGATCCAGTCAGAAAGGAAGGGCACACTCACTGAAATGAACAATTTACAGGGAAACAACAGTAGAGTGGATTAAGCTGAGAATCAAATCAATGTCTTGGAACATAAGGAACGAAAAACAACCAATCAGAACAAAAAGAAGAAAAAAGAATCCAAAAGAATGAGGATAGTAAAAGCAGCCTCTGGGACAACTTCTAGAGGTCCAATACTCACATCGTAGAGGTGCCAGAAGGAGAAGAGAAAGAGCAAGAAATTGGAAATCTTTTTGTAAAAATAGTGAAACAAAACTTCCCTAGCCTGGTGAAGGAAATAGACATGCAAGTCCAGGAAGTATAGAGAGTCCCAAACAAGATAGATGCAAAGAGGCCCACTCCAAGACACGTTACAATCAAAATGCCAAAGGTTAAAGATAAAGAGAGAGTCTTAAAATCAGCAAGAGAAAAGAAGTTAGTTACCTACAGGGGAGTTACCATAAGACTGTCAACTGATTTCTCAAAAGAAACTTTGCAGGCTTGATGAGACTGGCAAGAAATGTTCAAAGTCATGAAAAGCAGGGACCTACATCTAAGACTGCCCTCCCCAGCAAAGCTATCATTTAGAATCAGTGGGCAGATAAACAGCATCCTACACAAGAAAAAACTAAAGGAGTTCATCAACACCAAACCATTACTATGTGAACTGTTAAAGGGACTATTTAAAGGATCCAAACTAGGAACAATAAAATGGCAAAAATACTATCTATCAACAATTGAATCTAAAAAAACCAACTAAGCAAACAAGAAGAACAGGGACAGTATTGGGGATATGGAGAGCATTTTGATGGTTGCCAGATGGGAGGAGGGTGTAGAGGAATTGGTGAAAAGGTGAAAGAATTAAGAAGTACAAATAGGTAGTTACAGAATAGCCATGGGGTGGTAAAGTACAGTATAGAAAATGGAGTAGCCATAGAACTTATACACATGACCCATGGACATGAACAATGATGGGGGGATTGCCTGAGGGAGTGGGGAGTGCTGGGTGGAGGGAGGTAAAGGGGGAAAAATCAGGACAACTGTAACAGCACAGTCAATAAAATATAATCTTAAAAAAAAGAAGAGGAACGCCAGCAAACAAATATAGGTCCTTTAATCTGGTAAACAGGAGACAACAGGGAGTTCATTTGGTCTTAATATCACACTTTGGGACACTATTGAGAAGAAAAGGCCCACACAATAACCAGGTCGTGTTTGACTAAGTGGTCTTTGAGCATCAAATTAATATTTCCAGCTTTCTCACCTATGGTATGATTATATTCATATGAAATGTGCAGCATGGGCAAATCTAGAGAGGCGGAAAGTAGAATAGGGGTTGCCTTGGGCTGGGAGACAAAAAAATAAGCAGAAAAGGGAGAGTGGATTCAAGGTTTGTTTTGAGGGTGATGAAATACTCTACAACTTAACAGGCTATATATGCAGAGAGTAGGCTCATAATGGTTCTAGAGGCAGGGTTTTCGGGGAACTGGGTAAAAAACGGGAACGGATTTAGAAGTACAGACTGGCGGTTACAATAAGGTCACAGGGATGTAAAGTGCAGCATAAGGAATATAGTCAATAATATTCTAATATCTATGTATAGTGCCAGGTGGGTACTAGACTTACTGAGGCATCACTTCATAAATTATATAAATTTCTAACCACTATGCTGTACACCTGAAACTAATACAAAATATTGGGTTGGCCAAAAGGTTCACTACATTTTTTCCCATAAAGTTCATTACATTTTTTCACCAATAACTTTATTGATTTGGATATTTTGAGTGTGTCAGCTATCTCTCACTATTGGCATCTAGTGAATAGAGGCTGATGCTGCTAAACATCTTCCCCTGTATAAGGCAGCCCCACAGCAAAGAATTATTTGGCCAAAATATCAATAGTACCAAGAAACTTCACAAACCACTTTTGATATGTTCAGTCACAGCACCTTCCCCACACACTGAACAAATGTGTTTTTTGCATTTCAGTTGTGTTTCTACCTTTCTTGAAATAATACAGCATAAGATGTGAAAAATGTTGTATCTTCTTCCACCTTCAATATTAAAATGGCTGCACAAAAATTCACCAATTCTGATTTTTTTTTAACGCACGCTGATATGACAGCTGTCACAATACAATCTAATAAAATTGTTTTGAATGAAGTTAAAGGCTGGCTTGTCCAATGGTAGTGGATTATCACAGTTCAACTAAAGTTAGTGAATGAAGTTAAAGACAACTAAGTACTACCAGAGCCATTGTGCAAAAAAAAAAAAAAAAAAATGTAGCAGGCTTTATGACCAACCCAATAATATTGACTGTAAACTGTAACTGAATAAAATTTTTTAATTTTTTAAAAAGGAAAGAAAATGTTCTACATTGACATTATGGTAATGGCTACACAATTCTGTAAATATACTGAAAAACCACTGAATTGTACACTTTAAAGGGATGAACTTTATGACATGTAAGTTATACGCTATCAATAAAGCTGGCGAGGAACAATTTCCAAGGGGCAGTATCAGTGATCTTTAGTCACTCACGTGGCTGCTGTCTTCCAGAACAAACATGGAAACCAGATGTGCAATAAGTAAGCCTGTATCCAAGAACAAAATGTTCACACAACAACGATGAGAATACAAACCATGCCTGTGAAGCTGAAAGTTTTCCTTGGAAGTGGTAATATGCCTTCAGAATCTTTCTCAAATGTCCTTAGGTAAGTGCTGATTGGTCTCAGCTTTTGATTTTTACCAACCCATGAAAAACAGAAATATAATTTCATTCATCACTAAACTGTTTTTAAATGAACAGAATGGAATATTAGAAATAACATCAATGAGGGAGTCAAAAGACCCAAAAGGCTCCCATCGAATCAACTAGAACCTTGTAGCCTTTGGGACACAATCATTCCAGGCTTCATCTGTAAAATGAGGAAGGGAAAGAATTAAGCCAGTTTTCTCGGGTACTCTTCCATCTTGATTATTCCAGCTGAACCATCTCAGCTAAGGACTGTCTCAATGTATGACTTGTCCCTTTTTAAACACTATCAACTGTTCTTAGACCAAGAAAGCATTACCATGACCCATGGGAAATCCATGAAAGTGTCTTTGCTGGGCTGATGCTTCAAGTATTTAAATGAGATTCACCCCACATCACTTTTTAAATCAACTATGTACTTTATAATTTCATTAGCTATAACATCTAAAATTTTCAACCAGATGCAAGAAAGTCAAGAGAGTTTCCTACAATAATGCATAGCACAGCAAAATAATTGTTCTCTAAAGTAAATGTATCTTCTTTACAAAAATTGATCTTACCTCAATTCTGGCCTGTCACTGCTAATCTCTTTTAATTTTTATTATAAAAAATTAATTTTTCTAAAAGAAACCTTAAATTTATACACTATAATATTTGAGGAAATTAAAACCATTCTTACAGCCACCAACTTAAGTGGATTACTCGTACCGGTGATGTTAACCTAGCACTAAATTTGGGTATGTCTTATTCTCATTTTTTTCTCTCCATGAGTAGTTTTTATTTTTTTAATATGAGGAAATCATGTTTAAAATATTAATATGCATAAAAGTGTAAGAAAAATACAAACTAGCAGAAATTCCCACCTTCAAAATAATCCCTAAACCCTATTAATTTAAATTGACTACCCTTTCTGCTGTCTCCCTAAGCATAACACACAGAAAGGTATATTTTAAATATGCTCAAGTCTGTGGTGTACAAATAATTTGATATCCAGTGTTTTTCTTTTTAATTTTGAAAACTTTATTTATTTATTTTAGAGAAAGGGAGAGAAAATGGGAGAAAAATATCAATGTGTGGTTGCCTGTTGTGTGCCCCCTACTGGGGACCTGGCCCGCAGCCGAGGCATGTGCCCTGACTGGGAATCGAACCAGAGACCCTTTGGTTCACAGGTCAGTGTTCAATCCACTGAGCCACACCAGCCAGGGCTGATAACCCATGTTTTAACTTAAAGATCTGACATTACCATTTCCTTCTATTATAATTTATCATAAGTAAAATTATAATAGTTGCACAATGGTCCATCATGCAATTTTTCTCTTCTACTGCATGTTTTATTTCCAACTTTTCATTATAATAAATGATGCTTCAATGAGTATTCTTGTACTGAAAGCTTTCACACTCCTACCTAAAAAATTCCAATCTATCTTTTTGTGATTCCTATTCCTTTTGTGATTTCTTCTATTGGTTTTAGGAAGAGAAAGTGCTTCCCCATCCAAAGATCAGAATTTTTCCTTGATTTTTTTCCCTTTTTTTTAAAACTTGGCTCCTTAATCTATGGACTATATCTTAATATATGGTTAATGATTCCAAACTTATTTGTTACATGTTTAAGTGTAAGCCGAATGTAGGTTATTTGCCCAACATTTTCAAATGCACATTTGTATTTTTAAAGGAAATACATGCCTCATATTCTTGGCTTCCCACTAAGTCTCAGGACTGACAAAATAACCAGAGCTTTGATTATCAGCAGGTAATCACACGGGGCAGAAAGGAAGAGGCACTCACACAGGCCAAATTCAAGCTAAATAATAGGAACCAAGTTTCTAGCCTCAGTGTTTTATTATTTTAACCTTAAAAAAATCTCAAGAGTTCCAAGGTTAGTTTATGTAGTTCAAAGGCAGTTCTTGACGCTGTGGGCTTATTCTCCAGTGTGGACTGGTCACCACTGGTCTCATTTACTGACCACAGGCCACCTCCATATCCTGCCTTTGGTCACCACATTCTTGCCATTGGTCACCAGCAGAAGAGTTAAGAAAGCAGAACAACCCCACCCCCCCAACCCAGTAGAAAAAGAACATAAAGGACATGCCTTACTGGTTGACAGTGGATCAGCAGAAGCATCTTCAAGTACAAAGAGCAACTCAGATGTCGGTATTTACATGGCTGTTTCTCATTAATAAATATCAGATTATATTTCCCAAGAACATCAACTTCTCATGTCAATTATTCTTTTTCCCCACCATGGCACTCCTCCAAGGCACAATACTGTTACTGCTGCTTATTAGTTGCTCTGACTTGAAACAAATTACATAACCTTCTTGGGACTGTTACCACAACTGGAAAATGGGAATAATAAAGAAACTGACCCCTTCAGGTGGTTGGGAGGATTAAATAAGAGGCTTAGGACAGCTCAGCCCCTCGGGAATGTTTTTTGAGAGCTAGTTGTTATTATTACTCTTAACCACTGCCTCAGGTAGAACTACCACACTACTGTTACATCAGCCCCAGAAATGCCAGAGGGGAAACTTACATTTGTTTCTTCAGAATGAAAGAGTAAACTGGGAGGTCTGTGATCTGATCAGACCTGGAGTAAAACCTGTCCTCAGCCTTTGCAACTCCACTGGGAAGTTAGTACATGCTGTCCTTAACAAAATAGTGAGTTTCGGGGGTGGATGGAATCACAACCTCCCCGGTCTTCCGTCCCCGCTTTCTGATGCACAAGCACAAGATCCACCCACACCAGCATCTTCTCTGAGCATGGCTATGAGCAAGAACCCAGGGGTTAGGCAAGAAAAAGGTCTCAGTGGCCCTGGTCATTGTAGCCATTTACATGAATCTTCACAAGGCAGAAAGGACAGATGAAGAGCCGACATCTTCCAAAAGATACACAGTGAGGATGAAGACCATGGGCGGGGATGAGAATGATCTGGGGTGTGTGAGTGGAACAGGCCCATGGGCGAAAATTTGTCAAGGTTCAGCAGTCAG
The DNA here is from genome assembly GCA_004026545.1 of Mormoops blainvillei. Lineage (NCBI taxonomy): Eukaryota > Metazoa > Chordata > Mammalia > Chiroptera > Mormoopidae > Mormoops > Mormoops blainvillei. The sequence continues at coordinate 59,582 of PVJD01002135.1, read as the reverse complement.
AAAAACCACCTCTAATATCACAGTTACCGTGCTTATTCATTTCTTTTTTAGAGTGCTTACAATCTACGACTGACGTTCAAGTTTCCCAATATTTTGAGTGCGCTCAATTCATGTTGAAATAATTCACCTAAGGATTTGTGTCCAACTTCAAAACTCAGATTCACTTTAAAAGGAAATACGGTTCACACCCTTCTGGATTATCAGCTAGGTTCACAAGCCTTCGAACATTAATGAGACATCTGGAGTACTTCAAATAACAACAAGAAAGTACGTTGGATAAAAACTAATGAACTCAGCCCTGGCTGGGGGGCTTAGTTGACTGAGTCACTGTCCTGTACACCAAAAGTTTGCGGTTCAGGCCTGCTCAGGACACGTGCCTGGGTTGCAGGTTTGATTGCAGTCGACGCATGTCCAGGAGGCAACCAATTGGTGTTTCTCTCTCACACTGATCTTTCTCTCTCTCTTTCCCTCTCTCTAAAATCAATAAAAACATATCCTTAGGTGAAAAAATATACATATATATATAAAATTAATCAATTCAAAGTTTAACTTAAACCTAGAGGAAATGAGAAAATGCCTATCCCTATTTGATTTTTGCCAAAAGGCAGAAATGTAACAAAATGAAACCAGCCTGGCAAGATGAGAACAAGAATTGCAATGCATGTTACAGACCTAGAATCAGGAATAATATTTGCTTAAATATATTATCCCAAAATTACAGATTTTGAGCACTCTACAGCCTTTTCCTCCTCCACATTTGAAAGAAACTTATTTCAATGGTGTTTTTTTGGGAAAACCCCGAAATGCAGAATTTGGGGAGTTCCCCCTTTTAGTCCATCCTTTGCCTCATTGTTTGTTTCTGTTTCTAATCAGTGGTATTTTGTCTTGTCATCTCTAGAAGAAAATGGCATGAAGCACTTGCAAACACAGAAACTGAGACTTACCAAACATAAATGAGCTTTTTAAGACTTTTATTCATGTAAAATAAGCAAAAACAAATAATCAATGAGTAAAATGTCGTAACATTGCTCTTTTAAAATCATTGGGCAGCTACAATCAGATTGACAAAAGTCTCCCTTTAAAATTTAAATTAATAACTTTTAATAATTAATAGTACATACAAGTAGTGATAGCATACATTATGCAAGTCATTGCTAGTAGATTTGCTGTTAAAGACAGCACCTGCATAGCAGATCAATGATGTGGCTGCACAGTTAGGTCTTCGGGGTATAAAATACAGTCAGTTTTGTAATCCTGAAATGGCATACAGTCATACTTGGACAACTGCAGCCTCCATGGAAATGGGAACCGGGATCCTTGAAACTTAGTAAACCACCTCAGAGATGTTTTTTAAGCATCTATTTCTGCCTCTATTCTCCCTTGATTTTATTATTTTTAAATGAAGTCGAAGATGAGAAAACAGACCCTTTCTGAAACCCTGTATTTCCAGCAGGAAAAACAAAACAAAACAAAAAACCAGGAGACCAAAATGGCCATAACAGAAGCATAGTAGCACATTTTAAAACATTAGTACTTTACCTTGAACGAAAGCATTCTTAAAATAACATAAAATCAAAAGCATATTTGCTAAAGTTTTGCAAACTTAAAACATCATCAAACTGACCTTACCTTATAGAACAATTTCATGCTGGGTGGCTTCAGTGATAGGCTCACAAAGGTGAGATTGCTCTCTAGATCTTTAAGTTAATGAAATTAAGAAAAATACTCTCACAACACTTAGTTTTACTGACTTAATTTCATCTTATTACTATTAGCACTGATCTAAGAGTCATATGTACCCCTAGAGTAGCCTCGGATTCTGAGGACTCCCTTAAAAACGGTGACAACAAGGATGGAAGGAATTGAGCCCAGCTAATCCACCTGTACACTCTGCCCACATCAGCTGTCAGGTAGTATTTTATTAGCATTCTAGAAAAATGCCAGACGTTTCAAAGAGAAAATCAAAACGATATTCTGGTTCATTGTGACTCTCTGGAGTAGGCCCCAGGGAGAACCATGTACCGGCAGTGCACGAGTGTGGGAAGAGCCACATCGCTAGCTGCCAAATGTTCAAAAATAAAATAAAACCAACTGTGTGTACAATCATAGTTATGCCTAGAAAATTTAATGGGAGGACACCAGAAAAAGTAATCCTGAAAAAGGAACTGAAAATACTTCCAAACAAGTACAAATCTCTAGACTGCAAATCCAGCGCACAGATGACATTTCTTCTTGGATCCCGCTGCATTTAAGAGTGTCGAACAATGCATGTATTCTAATGAGAGTCATACCCCCAACCTCCATTATTTTGTAAAAGAGCCCAGCAACAGCACAAATGCTATGCTGTCATTTCATCACCCAGTGAGCAAAGAAAGTAGGTCTGACATGCAGCACAAAGTTCGAAATGTTATATACTAACCTGCTGCCCCTGTGAAAAGACTCGCTTCATGTTGCTTTAATGAAAGAATCCTTGCTGTGAAGTTAATCTCCAAAGCAGCTGATAGTCAGTCGAGAGGAGGAAAAACACTGACAACCCTGAGAACTCACATACACAGGGAAAGCAGTCTGTTCCCTGTCTTTGGCCGCCTCCCTAAAGGCAACTCAAGTCAAAGCCAAGCCCACAAAGCACTTTAGCCTATAAGCTTTAGTAATGAACTTGAAACCACACCCCACATGTTAACTAGACACTGGGCTACTGTGAGAAATACAAAATCCACAGACAGAATGAGCAGAGGCCTCAGGCTTTGTTTTTGTACTTGCTGTCCAAGAAAACTATAACACACAAACTTAAAGAGAATGCATACCCTTGTTCCACTTCAGATATTGCACTGAAGTGACTCATTTATTTTAAACAAGAGGAATACAGTCTGCCCTCCTTTAGGGTCATGAATTGAGTCTTATATTATTACCCAAGTTGGGTGGTGGTGGCAGTAAAACACACAACACTGCAATTTCACAAGAGGGACACATGAAATTACTGTTTCTGAGTCTCAAAGTCATACATCATTCATATTTTTAGATTTTGGGGAAGGGATCGCATTACCAAGTTCTAAAGCCTCATTAATCACTAAAGTCTAAAAACAAATTTAAGTTCAAGAAAAAAATTTTTTGAAGAAACTTCTAACTTCTGATTCTGACTTGGTGTCTGTAAATCTGAAAATCACTCGTAATTCAATCTCGTATGTATATGATAAAAAGACTTTTGGTAGTTTTGGAGTTGTTTATAGTTTAAAATGGAACCTAATATGATTCAATATGGTTTCAAAGTATGGAATTTAAATTTATTTTTCATTCTAGGGAAATGTAATTGATAATTTCCTTAGGGCATTTACATCTTAAAAGTCAATAATGTTCCAGCATGTTGCCTAAGAAAGAGTAAGAATCCATGATCTGCTTTTTAATATAATGTGTCTACAATATACACAATTTTCCCCTAGCTTTCTATTTCAAAAAGAGTTTTAATTCTAATACCTTGATTTCTATTTTATTTAAATAAGAGCTATATAACATAATGGTCAAAGTTACCTAACCTTATTGTTTCTTCCAAGCCATGAGACTGGATCAAATATTCCAAGAAAAACTTGATTCAGTTGTTGCCAAATAGATTTACATGTATTTCTGGTACAATTCAAGTTACTCAAAACCTATGAAACATAAGCCATCAGCATATGAGCTCAACAAGATCAGGCAGGAAAAACCCAAAGACTCCCTCACATCTGAATCCCGCCCGGTTCCCCCACCCACACCCAGGACAGGGCTCACCTGTGTCTCATGGGCTCCCTTTAGGATGAGAGGAGCAAGAGAGTCACCTCAGTGAGAAAGCTACCCTCCAGGTCTGTTGCCTTAAAAAGGAGCCAGTACCCCACCTGGTGGCAAAACCAGCAAAAGACTAGAGCAGTTAAACCTTGATGTTGGGAGAAAAACAAAAAGAAAAGACTAGATTATGAAAGAACATTAATGTCACATGCGATATGTAGTAAATATCATGAAAAGTTTTTTCCCCACAAGAGCAGATTATTTCTAGGGGATATGAAAATATTCATGCAAAAAAAAAAAAAGTACATACATTCAAAACCTCTCTTCTTTGTGGATCTGGTTTGCAAACATGTATGATGATTTGCATTTGAAAAGAAATCCCCTGATGAATAATGGTGATTTCTCCTTTACCCAGGGGTCTGGAAAAAAAAAATTCCTGTGAAATCACCACAACCTCTGAAATAAAAGAAATATGAAAGTATCTCCAATTCATCTCAGTGGGATGATGTCTCCATCCTTCTGTATTAAAAGGTTGTGCTCCCAGGATTTTTCCTACCTTTCTGTAAAAAGTGTTTCTTTTGTCTCATATGAATCATTTCTGCTAAAATTGACCTCCAATATCTATCTTAATGGAGATAAGAACAATTAAATATTGGGTTTCAAATTACACTATGGTCTTTAAAAAAACTCCAGTAAACATTAAAGAATCTTTTAAATGAGCCCAAGTCACACTACTGAAACTGAAACTAATAATAATAGCTAATGTTTACATTCTTACCATAAGCCAGCCCTGGTTCTAAAGTGTTTTAGAAGTATTATTTAAAACTCACCATTCCGTTATTGTACCACTTTTACAGATGAGAAAAGCGAGGCACCTAAATTAAGGTAAGTATCATGCCAAGATCAAATAGTGAGTGGTGGGGCTGGGTTTAGAATCCAAGCAGTTTGGCTCTGAAATCAGTGCTCCTAACCACATACCTTAATAATTGTATCCCCCAAGTACACATCACAGCCTGGTCAAAGCATGGGAGGAGGAGATGGTTGGACAAGAACTGCTCTGTAGACAGTTCTCACGATGGCACAGGCTGGAAATGAAAGGCTTTCCAGTGAAGCAGACACAGAACTGAGACCTGAAGGCGATATGGCAGGTAAGGGACCCGCAGGTAGTAGGCACTCACTGGCCCTGCTGAGACAAAGGGAAAAATGGGGAGCCAGCCATTGGAGGGACCACAGGAAGCTCCAGGAGGCTGGGGGACCTGAAGGGGCAAAAACAAAACAGAACACTATGAGGGAGACAGGAGTCCTCTGATGTCACATCACGGGGGAAAAGAGGCATCATCGAGAGACTTCAAACCAGAAAGTGACCAGATGTGCATGTTGGAAAGATAAGTAAGGAGGAACTAGGCCTTGTAGGGTGAGTAAAAATTGAGAAGACATTCCAGGTAAGGCGAAAGGCAGACCAATGCTTTAAAATGTGAAGTTTACACTTCACAAGCTTTATCAAAGAGGCTGGGGCAGTAATCTGGGCCACACGGGTGCTTACCAGCTCCCCTGCCCAAGTTAGGATGAGACCTGAGCCATGAGGAGGTGGTCAGTGCCATCCACAGGTCTGGGAATACAGAAGGAAGAGCAGGCTGGTGGGAAAGCGGGAGGTGGAATGGCCAAGGCGAGGGGCTGGCTTCAGAGGCTGTGAGTGAGGTCCTGTGGGCCATCCAGGGTGCAGGCATGGTAGGAGGTACAGGTCTGGGGCTCCATCCGATCCGCTGCCTGGGTGGGGGGGCTACATCTAGGACTCGGTGCACATTAAGGGTGACTGCAGTTGGGGGGCAGCAGCAGGGCGCGATGACTGTGCCCCTGGAGAGTGTACGGCATAAGAGGAAAGGGTGAAGTTTTTAGGGGATGGGTTTCTGGGGATCTAAGACTGAATGCAGGTCATGGGTGGGGGGAAATTTCATATTAATTTTTAATAACTCCCAAAACTAGCCATCCCTGTGTCTTGTCACAAGTAGAAATCAAAGAAATCCTATCATATTACCAGTTGTTGCAAATATCTCAAAGTATCATTTCCACACATGTCCACTTCAAAAATATAGTAGTTAGTAGTTAGTAGAAATCCTATCATATTACCAGTTGTTGCAAATATCTCAAAGTATCATTTCCACACACGTCCACTTCAAAAATATAGTAGTTAGTAGAAGAGCTACCACTAGCTCTTGGTATGTAATGCATTCATAAAGACTGTATAGTACAATATTACGTTTTTTGGTATATGTATTGATAATTATCTATTAGTATATATATAAAATACATCAGTTTCCTTCATAATCCTATGCATTCTAATTTTATGCATTTAAATTTATGCATTAAATGTTATTCTGAAAAGGGATTCATAGCTTCATGAGAATGTCAAAGCGCTTCTTTGGCACCCACACAAAAATGTAAAGAACATCTGATTTAAAGGGGTAAAGAAAAACCCATGAGAAGATGTTTAAAAACCGCATCCAGAAAGGAAGGGACTAGAATGAGATGACCCATGATTCAAACCCAGAACTTCTGACTTCTGTTCTTTCCTCCACCAACTCCACACCCCAAAATAATTAAAGCCGTAATCCCTTCATTTGAGTCCATAAAGTGCTTTTACACAGATCACCTCATTAGCTCATCACAAAGTACCAAAGCAAGAAAAGGTAGACGCTAATCTCCCTGAGACCTCAGAAATCCACAGCCCAAGAAGACACCAGTCCCTGGGGCTAGAGCGCTATACCAGTCCCGGGGGTGAGCCGGGGGGAGGGGGGGGCGGTGTTTGCCCGTGGCATCTTCCACTGCACCCCATGAAGCCATTGTCACAGGCACAGAGGAGTACAAAGAAGAGAAGATGCCTTAGAGCACGTGAGCTGGAACCTGATCGGGAGAGAAAGGACCAGAAGCCTGCTTGTCGTCAGTCAGGCTTCCATTTGCCCGCAAGGCAACAAGTTACTGGGATTCTTTGCTCAAAGCTCATTTATTTAGTTCTGATTGGCGATCCAGGGTGAATTACAAGATTTACACTATTTCAACTGTTTAATTTTCCTTTGGCTATAACCAGAACAGAAGCCTGTCCTTAGGCAATTAGTTTGAAACTAGAAAAGCTGAAACAAGGCGCTCTCTGTTCCCTCCTCGCTGTGCCCACCAACTGCCGTTCACTATTTAATCTGTGACACGTGTTGCCAGGGCCGCCTTAACAACAATGTCGCTGATTGTCTTCGCATCCACGCCCCTATTCTGCAACATCTGTCATGGCTCCTATCTATATTTTCTTTTATTTTGTTCTCTTACTTTTACAGGGTAATTTTCTTAAGCACTACAAATTGCTCTGAAATCTATTCTAACCCTTCAGAGAGGCAACAACATTTTATAATGTGGTAATAAAATCTGAAGGTGCACAAGCAGGCACCCTTTTAGGTTACTGCAAATTTAGACAAAATTATATCAGGGTTGCCTAGCTAACCTTTTCTTTTTTGTAAAAGCTGATCAGTGCGCAAACTACTTTGGCCCCTTCTGTGAGCATGCTTTCCTTTCACACGATAAAGGGAACGTGGCTTTACGAGGCTGACATAATACGTTCTTCTGAAAAACCAGCTGAGTATTTCTTCATGCACATGTTAAAATGTAACTTCTACTATGTTTATTGATTGACTCTGAAGTTCCAAGTTTCTCTATTCTTTTATTTCTTTTTTAAATAAGGATACATCGTGAAATTGTCCTTTGCCTCTACTCACAGCCACCTAAAAACTACAGTGAAAATTCTTGTGGGTAAAAGAGAAAGTTCAAAATTGGTTTCCAGTCCCCTGGAACAGAAGACGGGGTGGGGCCTCCGGCTGCTGCCCCTCTGTAGACACACAGACGTGCGCACATGGACTCAGCACACCCATCCACTCAACGTGCAGCAGAAGGTAACGCCGCGGCCGCCTGCGCGGGCGGGGAGAAGGGACTGAACCTGCAGCCAAAAGCCCGTGATATCTTACCTTCCAGCCCCCAGAAGCACTTCCTTCCTTGCTTGCCCAGTCTTAGTAAGGAAGGGCTTCCTGTCACTCTGGCAGCTCTTGTAGCCTGACGCCACTCGCTTTAGTTCCTGCCCTCTTTTCTTTGCACTGCTCTCAAACTGCTTCCTCACAGGACCCCTCCCTCCAACCAAACTGGTTTAATCCATTTTTCAAACCCTAGTTCTTCCTCCCCCACAAAATTTCAGCCAGAATAGGTAATATGGGAATTTCCCTACCAATTCTCGTTTCTCAGCTACCTAGCAAACGTATCTTACAATACATTCAATGCCTTGTAGTTGTCCCATGCTAACTCCCTTCATTAGTAGGTCATCATTGCTCAAACCTTCCAGCTTTGTCCACCCATTCTTTATTAGTTCCTTGTGCATTCACTCAATTCATCTGTCCTGCCATTCATTAAATATTTATGGAGTGCACATCTCCAACAAAGTGCTAGGCACACAGCACACAACAGAGGATAAAGAAATGTGGTCTTGGTCCTGGGGAAGATTACAGTTGACTTCTAGGTCTGCTTTTTCATTGCTAGCCTCCCCTGAGAGCCCCAAGGCCATGTGCCTATGCAGAAGTGCCCACTAACAAACAGGAACCAGTCTGGGGTTTTCTTGACTTTGTACAGTAAATTAGCGGTCTTGTGAATTTCCTTCCTTAAGATATGGTCATCTGTGTTCAACGCAGACCTACTTTCTGGATTGGTTATACTGAAATGGTCTATCTGCACTATTTTTCCCCCTCTTTCTTGAGATCAAATTACTTTCCTTTGGTAGTTCCTTCAGTTTTATCACTAAATAAATACCTGAGTGCCCACAGGTGGCTGACGTTTCTCTCACACTGCAACAGCTGGCTATACAAGGAAAACCTCATAGGTGATCTCTCTCCCGGGAGTACGCCCAAGCCTTTCCCCCTCTTCTTGCCCCCACGCATGTTACCTTCACCCTTCTCTCTCCCATGTTCCAAGGGCCCTTCTTTTGTCTTTGTAACTTGTTTCCTAAGCCCATTTCTTTGACAGCTCAGTTCCTGAAAATAAGAGGAGAGGAGAGGAGAGGAGAGGAGAGGAGAGGAGAGGAGAGGACATAATATTAGCCTAAGAGAAAATGTTATGGATTTGTATATCAGAAAAGGAATCTAAAGTATATTTGCATATGTTACAACTCACTTAGATATCAGCATGCCCAGGAAATAAAATTAGGGACATATTTTCCCTTTTAAATATTCAGTGTGGTGTTCATGTTCACAGTATGTGGGGGGCAGGTGTAAACAAGACAGGTGGATGCGAGTTAATGCCAGAGCCTCCTGTGAAGCAGTTTGCACATTGTGCCTGCACTCTCACTGGAGAAAAAGGGAAATTTTTTCCCTGATAATATAATGAAATTCAAATAACATGGGAATTAATTTGGTTTTTTTATGAAACAGAATATTTTTTTCAGCATTTGTCGTCGTGAAGAACAAAATGAACCTTTGTGTTTGTGAGTGCACCTGCATTTTCTCTTTGTAAGGCCTGAAAGGAGACTATGTGGACCTGTGAACTGATAAATTGGGTGACAGAGAAAAAAGGAATTATCAGTTTACCAACTACTGAGAAAATCAGACCAGGTTCACAAGGTAACACCACCAAGGAAGAGGGAGGGGTAGGTTTTTCCTGATGCATAGAATTCCTGTATTGCTCATACACCTGAATTTCAGTTAGTACATTAGTAAACCAAACAGCTTGCCTCTGGTTTTCTAACAGCCTGTCTCTCATTAGCTTCCCAAATAAAAGCCAAAACGAACAGACAAAAACAATACTGCAACAAATAAAACAAAATACACTTTCATATACATTTTTTTGAATTGTTCTAAAAACAGCTTTTTATGTCTCCTGCACACTGACCCAGAAAAGTACTGTCAAGATGATGGTGAAACTCAGTTTAGTCCTGGACCAAAGAGCTTTGACATATTTGCTGATCTTTGGTACTTCACATTTATAAAAGCACATCACTGCTGAAGATAGTTTAAGAAGACAAAGAAGAGCACTTATCACAGATCTATTTATACGCTCCTAATGCCAAGCCCAGTGATCCATTTGCACTTAAATTTCCTGCTGCCAGGGAGTTGGTGTGCATCTGTTAGTACGACCACTTATTGAAATTGTATTACTTCATTCCAGTGTCTACTGAGTTCCTACCATCTCCTGTGCACTGTGAGGCACTGAGAATTCAAGAATGAATAAGACAGACTGTCTTCATAAAGCTGGCAAACTCATGGAGAAAGCAGCCTACGTGGTCCACAAACAAAAGTATACTGTGTACAAACGAAGCTGCATGGAAGTGCCATGCACATGTGGAGAGGGGCAGATGTGATTCGGCATGCGGGGAAAGTGGGTTGTAAGGGGAGGCCCCAGGGAGGTATAGGATGTTTCTCTATAAGTGGACAAGGGAGTAAAGGCACCCTATTCAAAGAGCCAAGGAACAGGAGGAGAGCACCTGGCACGCTGTGGCACTGAGAATCCCTGCTGAGAGAGCCACAGAGATGAAGCCAGAGGGAGCGAGGGGAGGAGAGAGAGGTAGAGAGGATGTGGGGGTGTATACTGGGGAAGCTGGAAAATGTTGAAAAGCTGTGTGACAGCCACATTGAGAAGGGTCTTGCAATCACCTAAATGTCTGTGTTCCCCCAAAATTCCCGTATTGAAATCCTAACCCCCAAAAGTTTTGTACTAGGAGATGGAGCCTTTGGGAGGAGTTTAAGACATGCGAGTAGAGCCCTCATAAATGAGACTAGTGATTTACCAAAGAGCTTCCAGAGAGTTCCTAGCCCCCTTTAAAACATGAGGATATAGTCAACCAGGAAGAGGGTCCTCACCAGAAGGCAACTATGCTAGTGTCTCGATCTCAGACTTTCCCACCTCCAGAACTGTGAGCAATAAGTTTCTATTGTTTATAAGCTACCCAGTTGGCAATACTTCGTTATGACAGACTGAACAAACTGAGACAGATTTTGAAGGCCATGCTAAGGAGTTTTAGATCCAATCTTTGGTGATAAGCAGCACAGAAGGATTTAAGCTGTAGAATAATATTATCTAATGTGTTTTAGGAAGATCACTCTGTAAAGCTGGAGGCAGAGAATCAGCAATATTCCAGGGTTCCACCTCCTTGAGCAGCGGCCACGGTGGGAACAGACAGAGGCACTGAGGTAGAATTTAGTAACCAGCTGAATTAGGGGACAGGGAGGCAGCAGGGTCAAAGATGGCCACATTTCTTACTTAAACAAGGAAGTTTTGCAGTGAGAAGCCAGCCTCACACAACTGTCATCCACAAAGAAATATACACCAAAAGATCTACATCGTGTATTAAGAAAATTAATTCCTGCTTATAGGAAACATAGAAACAGAATTTTGTAATTTGCCCCCTTTTTAGGACTTTCATTCTTGCACACAACAAATCTTTATTAGTACAGACTATGGTGCCAGGCATGGTACTAGACACCGTACTGGGGAGAGGGCAGCAAACAAGACAAAACGTCAGCTCTTTTGGGGACGGTGGGTGGGGGTGCTGCAGTAACAAATAACTGTATAACATAAGAGAGCTCAGAAGCGATTGAAAGCAGAGCAAAGTGTTGCAGCAGGGCAAGGCTCTGTTCTAGAGACATGGTCAGGAGAGGCCTCTCTGGTAGGTGATATTTCAGTAGAGATCTCAAGGAAGTGAGGATGCAAACTACGCTGCCGTGGGACCCCTTTGATTCATATCTTGCTAACTGCAGCAACATTCCCTGTACTCCTCAGAATCTGCGCCCACACCCTAGAAGAGATCTGCTATGAAACCAGCCCCTAAGGAAAGACCTGAGTCTCTCATGCAATGTTTAGATGTGTTCTCAAAATTTTCTTTATAGATGCAGTCACGTCTCTCCCTCAAATTTGTGGCTATTAGGTTCCTGCACACGGTGCATGCTAACTCCAGGAGCTTCGTGTCTCCTGAGCACACAGTCAAGATGGCATCATGAGGGCGAAGAGAATGACTTTACCATTCTCTCCAACCACCTAACCACAAGGGTGCTCAGAAAGTCTCATTTGCGCTGGGACTGCCAGTGTCCAGCACTGAGCTTGGCACAAAGTAAAGATTCAATAAACACTTGCTAAACAAATGAATAAAAGTCCTGATTTCAAATTACATATCAGGAAATAATATACTTAAATTTGTTAGAAAAATCCCATAATATGTGTATTGTCCTCACAGAATTAAAACCAAACATTTGCAACTCTGCCCTTATAAAAGTCACCAATTTCTCTTCTTAAGTGACTTTAAATCAGAAAACAGAACTGAGTTTTTTCAAATTCTTCATCTGCCTCAAAACCTTTACACCTATATTTAATATAAAGAATATAAATGTTCTGGAATTTGTGGTGATTGATGCATATTGTGAGTATACTAAAAATCACTCTTTTAGAGTGTACAATTTATGAAATGCGAATCATATCCCAATAAAGCTGTTAATTTTTATAAAAGAAGAGGACTCTCAATCAAACATCAATGAGCATCTGAGTCTCATCAGCAAAAATGATTTGCAATGCTACTAATTTTTGCTTTAATTACAAAAACAATTATTGGTTTGGATAAAGAATGAATGTTAATATCTCTGTATAAACAAGGTAAAAAGATACAAATGGGAAAAAACTGTGTTATTAAAAATTATCAAATGGACAGCTTACCATTAGTTATGAAAGCAAATTTTAAATTTTGTTAACTTTGATGAGTTCACAATGGCTGATAAGCCTCAAAGCTCTTCACTTACTTAATAAAAGCATCAAAAATAAAGTCTTAGCTATCTAAGATAAACAGAGAGGGAAAATAAAGCAGAAATAAATAATTAAAATGCACAATTAATACCAGGCCCTTATTTTAGCTACCAATCAGAACATCAGGGCACCATCTGCCAGAATATCAGAAATGAAGAAACGCTGATTTGTTTTCACTCTGTTTCCCTAAATGACAACTAAACAACAGTACATGATGGCTCTGGGAAGTAGCAACATGGTTGGGCTAAACTACATTTCCCAGAATTCCGTCTTGCTTGTTTCCTGTTAGGGTTGACGCCAGGAATATTTTCTGCTGAGAGTTAAAGCAAAGGGACACAGCAGCCTACACGCTCCTTTTCCCAGTTATTCAGTCAAATACTAACCGACTGCTGTTGTGAAGGGAATTTGCAGGTAATTAAGATATCTAATCAGTTCACTTTTATTAATCAAAAGGGAAATTATACTGAGGGCGACTTATGTTAAAAGCCTTTAAAAGACGGCTTAGGTCCTTCCTGAGTTCAGAAACTCCAAGCTTTAGTCCAGCCTTAGGGGTTCCAGCCTGCCCATGATATTAATTTCTTGACTGCTTGCCTTGTGGATTTCAAGCATCTTTACCCAGCCCCACAATTGAGTTAAGCCAATTCCTTAATAGATTAATCCCTTAATCAATGTAACCTACCAGCTCTGCCTCTATGGTAAATCCTGGCTGATCCATGTTACAGATATTACTGTTGAGAAGACACAGAGAAAGACCTCTCGGCACAGAGTATCCAGAAAGACACTAAAAAAAAATCTCATTCTTATATAAGCTCTCTTGCAATAACAATGAGCAAAACAGAGGATTGTGAGTTAATTTCTCCAAAACTGAGATTTGTAATGCTACAGAAGTATGGAGCAAATTAAAAATGCCTGCAGCTAGGTACAGCTATATACAACACCTAAGCTCTGGTCCATGAGATGTAAGTAGAAGTGTTGGAATTCTGAGATAGATCCTTTAAAGGGAGCTGGCATGCCCTTCTTTCCTCTTCATCCTCAGCCTGTCATGTAAAAATGATGCCCGGAAAGCTGCAGCAGCCATCCTGGACAGGGATACGTCCTGGAGATGGCAGGCTGGAGAGCTGGCAAGGGCCTGATGAATCCTGCAACTGTCTCGCCAGCTCACTACTGCCTACGTCCAGACTGCTCTTACATGAGAAATACAGCCACTATCGGGGGGTTCTCTGATCCTGGCGGCCAAACACAACGCCTGACTAATTAAAGGACTGCTTTCTCCGGTTTTTCTAGTGCCTTAGCGGTAGATTAACACATCTAAGTTGCTACATTAGAAGGAATGGCTCTATTGAATTTCACCACTATGTGTGTGGGGACACGTTAAGTGTTTAAGAGGATTAGAGAAGACAGTCACTGTAAAAGCCCATCTTTATTTCTCTGTGCTTCTATTCCTTGGCAAAAGACTCTGAGAAAAGTTTTCAGTCTGTGATAAATGCCTTCACAAAGCCACTAACTTTAATTCCCATGGAATAGAATTTCACATGGCAAGGCTGTGGTCGCATCCAAATCCACTTATTCGACAGATTTGTGCTGTAGAAAATTCGCTCTACTACCTCTTTAGATAGGCTCTGTCTTTTCATATCAGAGTCATCTAATTCCTGCCAAGCCAATAACCCTGGAGCGTGTCTGGGGTATATTCTTTGCTGAACGCAAACTACATGGTCATTTCAAAGCCTGTGATTCAGTTCGGTAGCACGGGACTTCCTGGGCGTGCGTGAACATAACCAGCACGAGTGGCATACACTGGTGCGGCAACCTTGCCCTTGAGCCCCACCGTGTCACATATATTGTGGTGAAAAGCTGCCTGACACACCCAGCAGCTGACAATCATGAGAGAAAATAATATCAGGCCCATTGCCAAGGGGAAAATGAAGTGATTAATCCGGAAAACAGAGCAAGAAACATCAAACAGGAAGAAGTTGATGTTTTCCATACCTTTAGCTTAAAGTAAATTTTTCTCCTCATACTAACTATAAAAGCCTGGATCAAAGAATTACCGCAGTGCAAAAGTAACAGGAGTCTTTATGACCCCGTGTCATTTATGACACTGCCGTATCTTTGACTCCTTTCTATAGAGGGAGGATGGAAGGTGAAGCTAACATAATCGTAACTCAGAACAGATAAACTTGGGAAACTGTAAGTGTGAACACTAAGGTCCAAACTGTTCCCAGTATCAGCTGCTATTGCTGTGCCTCAGCTCCTTTGTCCCTGCCGCTTCCTTCCTTTCCCAGCTCCCTGGACGTTCCTCTCTGTCCGGTTCCTGGGCCCCACCCCAACACCAGCCCTTAAACAGCGGCGCTCCCTGGGGTTCTGAGCTCTAGAGAGTCTGCCTGCTGACTGTCCTTCCATGCCCTCAGGGGGAGGGGCTCTCACAGACATCCAAGGGTCCACCAACTTTATGACTCTCAATCCAGCCATTCCTCTCGCCTCTGTGTCCTGAATGCCCAGAACCCACTGAACACCTATCTTATCAAGATCAAAGCTGAACATGATTAAACTTCTCCGCCTTGCATCTCAATTCCATCCTCTTCCCCTTTCCCACAGCCCAGCCACACATGTGCCACCCTTCCTATACCATACGTGTTACGGGCTCTACCATATACCCTGAGGTCACGTTCACCCCTCTTTCTACTCCATATTATTTTTATACTAAGAGTAGTGGGGGCTAGATGACCCCCTAGTGAAATCATGCACTCTGGGAGTACGGATGGACCAGAGACTCCTGGCCTTCGAGCATTCATCTGCACCAGCTGACCTGCAGGGGAGAAGGGAGCCTTCAGACAGAGAGACCACTGTGATTTCCAGGGGCCAAGCGAGGAGAGGGAAGACGGGCTACTGCCCTGCCCCACTCCAGGCCAGCTGAGACTGCTGCAGTCAGCAGCTGCAAGAAGAAATGTCAATGGCTGCCTTCCTCCTTGCCTCTGAGTTCAGGAAAACAGACTCAGCAATTTCAGACTTCTGGAGACAAACTTCTGCGGGGCAGACAGCAGGTTCCAACTTCCGTCTGGAGCTCCATCCCCCAGATTTGCAAACCTAGAAGAGCAAGGCCTGGCAAGTGGCTTCCTCGGCACAAACCCCATTCTCCAGGAAGGCACCTGCAGCTATGGCAGGTGGGACCTCACCCTCAAATCCCTTTGGCCTATGGTCATCAACAAGGAAGCCAAAGCAGAAGACAGCAAAGGGGCTGGGGGCCTGCAAGCACAGGGAAGATATCTCAGGGACTCCAAAAGTATCTGGAGAAGACTTTTTAAAAAGTAATTAATTAATTAATATATGTATGTATGTAAGTATGTGTGTATTTATTTATTTTTAGAGAGAGGGGAAGGGAGGTAGAAAGAGACAGATAGAAACATCAATGTGAGAGAAACAGCTGTTGGTTCCCTCTTGTACACACCCCGGCTGGGGATGAACCCACAACCCAGTCATCTGCTCTGACCAGAAATAGAACTGGTGAACTTTTGCTTTGCGGGGACAATGCTCAACCAACTGAACCACACCAGTCAGGATGCGGTTTTCATTAAAGGTCCTACATATCCACATTTGAACACAAGCCAGTGAAATACGCACTATTTCTATTAGCCTGATTTCATTAAACCCTTGTCAGGGCAGGGCCTGAAGACATTTCCTAAGTCTGTCTCCTAATTTTCACTCCCAGCAGCTCAAGTACTTTTTTCCTGCCTCTTGGCCACACTCTTCCACACATTTCTACAGATTGCTACCAATGCTCTTCTAGAAATATAACTCCAGTAGCGTGGTGGGCTGGCTCATCTAAGCTCCTAAGAACTGACTGGTAAACTTGGGGGAATTTTTATGAATCAGTTGTTAAATATAGAAATCATTTCAAATTAACTCATATAAACTTACAATAAAATAAATTATATCAAACTCAAAGATAATAAATACTCAGAATTAATCACTTCTCTATTGCTTTAGTACATTTTAATAACATCTATGCTCTCGAGGTTACTTATGTCTATTTTGCCTGCAAGTGGTTACTTAACATCTATTTTACCTATAAGAGGAAATAGTGTATAATATTATGCTACTATACCTATCTTTCCAATTCTCTGTAACTTGAATTCAGCCATAATGAGAACACTTTCACAGAGAAATTGAGAAACCCTAGGACTTATAGCTTGATTTTTGTTTTGTTGATTGTCTGGGCTTAGGAAAGTGATAGAGAAAATCCTATTTAAATGTGTGGTGCCTATCGTGGTTATAATGTGAATAAGACAAAATGTTGAGGAAATATTCTTCTAGTACTATCCAATTCAGAAATGAGATGCTTAACAAACAAATGAAGTTCTGGGATGTGCCTTCATTGTGTCACTGTCGTCTTACTCCATACTGTAATAGGAAGACATCAACTATCTTCTTTCATCAATTGTAACCATAGGTTGGCTATGAACATAAAAGTTCAGTGAAAACCAACAGAAACCTGTCAGAATTGACTGGCTGCATGGACTTTACAATAGAGTATTATATACTTTATTATTAATTATAAACTGTGTGCTACACATCTCATATCAGTAAAATTTATTATATATATCATATCATATATATGGTGTCCTCACTTAATGTCAGCAGTAATTTCTTGGAAACCACAACTTTAAGTGAAAAATGTATAATGAACCCAATTTTACTGAAGGCTAATTGATACAAATAAAAGTTATGTTCCTACACCATATTTCTAGTCACAAAAACATCACCAAACTTCTAAATAAAGACCCAAACACTCCTAATATTAAACACTGAAATAAATGTGAGCTATACATATATTTAAGAAAGTTTAATACAAACTAGAAAATTCTTTTCCATCCCATTTATTCTAGTTCAGGGTCAAGGGTGGCCCAGAACCTCTCCTGGCATCTCAGGGCTCAAGGTGGGACCCATCCTGGACAGGATGCCCCTCCATTGAAGGACCACTCACACACACCCCCACACTCACTCAGACTGGAACGACATAGCTACGACAATTCACCCCATTGTACTCATCATTGAGATGTGGGAGAAAACGAGCGTACCAGGGGAAAGCCCACGCAGACATGGGGAGAACATGAAAACTCTGAATGGACAGAGGCCCGGCTGGGAATCATTTTTTTCCTCAACATTATAACAAAACAATGTTAAAAGAAATGACATTACTGGAAAAGCTGTTGAATATGTATGTATGTATACATATTTATTTTTCTGAAGAGCCAGTTGTTAAACAGTTATCAGCATGCCGTTGCATAAATCGGATTAGGTGGTTCCTGCGTTAAAAATTCCTTAATAGCTCCCTGTATTGGCCACCTTTTATGCACTGCTTCCAATCCTATCAAACTCACCTTGTCTGCCTGCCACTGCAATGGTAGCCAGTCCCACGGAGATTCCAGCCTGCTTCCCGACAGCACAACCTAACAGGGCTTCTCTAGGTCAGGCTCCACTGAAGCTGCTTCATGAGACACCCGTGGGAACCCATCTGGCAGTCAGACATGTACAGTCTAAAAAGTGGGGCTGCCTTTATTTAGTTGGAGAAATGACACATGGATAAAATCTCCTCCGCTTGGTCTCTGGGTAAACTGTGCTGAGATGCATTTCATAAGACTTTTCTGGAGAAGATCCTTCAGAATCCAGCAACCAGATGCCAATGGCAGTGACCAACTCCATGATGCCTCCTTCCCCATGTGACTCTCTCTGGCCCTCATTCCTGCTCCCCAAGTGGCATTCCCTGGCACAAGACCCTCCTATAGCATAGCGTTCAAGTTCCTTATCTTAGCAAAAATGGCCCTTCAAAGCCGGCTTCCATCCCCTCTGCTGTTTCATACCCATTCCCATCTCAAGTGCTTTGTTCCTGCTGCTCCCTTTGCTTGGAATTCTCCCCAGAGGGGTGTGCAGAAGGTTATAAAAATCTGTAATTTACTACTACCACAGCTTTACAAATTGAGGAAATGGCAGCCCAGAATAGAAAGGTCTTGCCCAAAGCTTTCAGTGACTAATTTGAGACAGAGCTGAACACGCTCTCCTCGTTTTTGTGGACTTCTGCTTCTGGTTCCTAAAGTGTTCAGAAAGACCTCTATTCTAGTGCTGAAAGGCCACCGAACTAATGTTTCCTCTTTCTAACTCCCAAGACACATGGATTTCCGTTTCCCTTGAAACTAATATTTTTTATTGCCTGAGCCATTTTGTCTCTCGCTGTGGTTCGATCCAATTCCTCAAACATTTGCTGACCACTTTATACAAGCACTTAGGATGAGTGCAGTGAGGAAGACGAAAATAAATACGACATGTTCTTTACTCAAAAGAAGTTTATAATCCAGTGGGAACCCAGGTCGCATACTAATGTCTTAATACATAGTATGATTATTATAAGGGAGCATCAAAGAGGTTTAAAATATCTGCTACACCTATTTAAAACATATACATAGAACACAAAAACAAAACCTGCTCACATGCATAAAATGGGAGGAAGACCAAGTTGACATACTAAGAAAACTAAAAGCAAAAAGAAAAAGATCTGGAAATATATACAGATGTAACTATTTCAGAACTAATGCTTTATCCAGAGGAACCAATCAACACACATATGAATGCCTGGTATGTATAAGCCATTTACTTTTTATTATTTTTTTAAATTTATTTTTTATTGTTTTTTCTATTACCACTTATCCCCCTTATGCCCTCTTCTCTCTCCCCAACAATCACCACACTGTTGTCCATGTCCATGAGTCCTTTCTCCTTTTTGCTCCATCCCTCCACCCCTCACACCCCCCAGAGCTGTCAGCCTACTCTCCATCTACGAGCCTGCCTCGATTCTGCTTGTTAGTTCAGTTTGTTCATTAGATTCCACATATCAGTGAGATCGTATGGCATTTGGCTTATTTCACTTAGCATAATGTTCTCCGGGTCCATCCATATTGTCACAAAAGGTACACTTTCTTCTTTTTTATGGCCGAGTAATATTCCATTTGCGTATGTACCATAGTAGTTTTATCCACTCACCTACCGATGGACTGACACTTGGGCTGCTTCCAGATCTTGTAAGCCATTCACTTTTTGTACAAGTATATTCTATAATATTTCAGACTAGCAAAAACCCTCAAAACATTGACTATATCATACAAAAAGAGACTTTAAGAGCATCTGGCCCTAAAGAAACAAAGGTCCCAAGAGGTTCATTTTCCTATCTGATCCCTTCGCCCCAAGGGATCCTGCTGCCACCATTCTTCCCTAATAACTCAGATTCGACTCCTTACCCTCCCTTGACTTTTCCCTCTCCCTCATCCCCAGGAACCAATCAACTACCAAATCTATGGCTGCCGCGCAGATCCATCCCACAACTCTATTCTTCCCACCTTCGGGCTCTTCTTCAGGCCACCCGTGTGCAGACTGGGCTGCCCCACTAATTCCGCAAGCACTCATTCTCTTCCCACGCCATCCAACACAGTGCCAGAGTTGCCCTTCCTAAGCGTGGCTCTGATGATACGGTGCCCTTGCTGCCAAGATCCAAAAACCATGAACATGAAAAGTTTGACTTTCCAGCTCTCTATTCTCAATTCCATCTGTTTCTAGTTGTTCCTTCCCCCACACGGACTTCCTCCACTCTACCTGTGATAGACTAGACTTCTGCTCCCCTACATATTCTGCACTCTCCCTCCCACCAGGAGATTTAAATGGTGTCATTCCCCCAAATGCCCTGCCTGTCAAGGTGTTATCCACTTGTCAAGATCCTGCTTAACCTCTCCCTCACCCGTTAGAGTTTCTCAGATCTCCAGCTGTTCGTTAATCTTTGACCCATTTCTCCACACTCTGTTTCCTACTGCACATGACTTGTACTTATTTCACAGCATCTAATCTTTAAATTGAGCTTACTGATGTGTCAGCTAAACCATTAGATCAGTGGTTCTCAAATCGTGGTCCCCAAACCAACAGCATCAGCATCAGCATCATCTGGGAACTGGATAGCAATGCAAATTCTCCACGCAGCCCAGACACTGCAGGGTGAGGCCCAGCACTCTGAACTCTGAGGGGCCCTGTGATGCACGGAGGAGTGTGAGAACCACTGCACTGGACCTTAAATCCCTCCAGGATGGTTCATTTAAAAAGGACTAAGGTCAGTCCTTAGTTAGAGCAGGGCCTAAAACAGAGGAGAGCACTAGTGGAATTTCTGGAAATATATTGCCCAGGGTCACACTAAGTTAGTGGTAGAAACCAAACCAGAACTCAGATATCCCTAATATCACACTAGAGTTCTTTCCAGCATTTCCATAGTTTCTAATAGTGAATTTAAACCATTTAAATTCATGCATAAGCACCTATGTGGAGTAGATATTGTGCTTAAATTACCTAATATGACAGGTTGTACAATTAACAAATTGGGTCATTTCAATCTGTAACTTTAAAAAGGATGGGTTAGTTCAGCTGGCCGAGAAGGCTTACTCAGAGAAGTCCCATTTGCACAAACAGAGAGATCCCGCAGGAACTGAAGAATAATTGGCCACTGACTTTGCATTCTTCAAATTTCTTACAGGACTCACTATGACAGCAAATTATACTCACAGGATGGTTTCAGATGCAATCACTTAAAACTCTTCTACTACCAAAATTCTAAACCCACCTTCACAGCACTAAGCAGCGGATCTATACTGTAAAGGAAACCAAGCCGCTGTTCTGGGAAATAATGTCCTCCAGGCTCACAAAATGAGCAGAAGAGGCTCCAGGGGGCTGGGGAACCCAGAGATTCATTTAGGGTCTAAAGACCCTTAGCAGGGTAGTCACCATCCTCTCCGCCCCAGAGCTATACCTCTCTTGCTCCACAGTAGCCCTGGGACTGTGGTGAGGAGGACCCCAAGCCCAAGAGGCCCAGGCCTTATCGGAAGCAACGCCTTTCCCTCTCTGCTCAAATCCAGCTTGGTTTGTGTGCTTTTACAAAGAAGAGAAATTGTATTAATCATTTCTGGTAATTCCTGCTCATCAGACATATGGTCATTTTAAATAAAACACAGATTTCATAGCTTCCCTGAGTCCTTGGCCCTTGGAAATGAGGGTATAAGGGAACTTTTACTGCATAGAAATAATAAGATTAAGGTTCTATAACAGTGAATTGAAGGGAAACAGAGTTTACCACACCAAAATATGAGTATGCCTTTGGGATACTGATTATTTTAAAGTGTTTATTTTTAAGAAACAAATGACTCAGAAAGAAGCTTTGACCTTCCATAAAAGAATTTCGGTAGAGGACCTGCTCCAGGAAGGGAGCTATCATCACAGATTAACTATAGCTTAACATGAATTAGTGTGTGATAGAGAGGGAGAAACCTAAAAGCCCATGTGATCAGAGTGCTCTGATGCCCCATTGTGAAAGATGGCTCAACAAACATTTATGTACCAAACATTTGCTTTTCTAGCTCCACGTGAATTGCCTTCCTGCCCTTTGAAATTCCGAACCACATCCCTCCCTCCTCCTTTGTTCAAAATAACTGTGCCATCTGTCCTCTAGCCTCACAGTCCTACGGAAGCCCCATGTATACATATATAATAAACTTAAGACATTTTCTCCTGTTAATCTGTCTCCTATTAGCTTATTAGTCCAGCCAGAAGAATTTAGAATGGTAGAAGGAAAATTATTTTTCCTCCCCCACAGAATAAACAAATAAATTGAGAACCAAATCCTGGGTGGCATTAGAGACAATGTTCTAATTACAGTCAATTAAGTAAAGTGCTTATTTGTTATGCTTAATTGGTGCTTAATTACTATGCAATGCAATAATGACTTCTCAACGTGTCCCAAATTAATACTGTTATCCTTTAATTGCAACAGTGAACTTCTCAGGCCTGTCTAGCCAGATCTCAAAGCCCAGCTCTGGATACACTGCCTGATCCTCCTGGGAAGTGACCCACGGGCCAAGTTTACTTGGTCACTCACGGAGTCAGCCATGCTGGAACGCGTCTCGTCCTCCTTTTAGGAGGACCGAGCTCTCAGTAAGGCATCCGAGCATCAGGCTGCATGGGTTGCCCACCACACACACACAAGCCGCTAGCTAACACCTGATTCTCAAGCATCTTCCTGGTCCGCATGACCAGGTCATCTGGTATCTGAGTATAATTGTCTGCCCGCAACTTCAATTAAAAAAAAAAAAAAAGAGGAATTTTCCTAGAACTAAAATCACTCTTTCAAGTATTTCTGTGTGTATGAACTGGCACAGAAGCAAGAACACTGAAAAGCACTAGATTTTAAAACAAAATTAACCGATGAAATATGAAAGAAAATCTGTAACATTAAGAGAAGTAAATGGAATAAACTATTGTTATTATGTTTCCCCTCTATTTTAAGACAGGTCAATAAGCATGTTAGCATCTGCTATACATCAGACTTGTAGATGCTTTAAAAAGAGGTGAAATATAAGTTTACATACAGTTTAGTTAATTATATTCCTTAGTAGAGAAAACCATTGCACAGGGATGAATTGTTTTAGAAACCAGAAAGCGCGATGATAAGCATGGAGGTTCCTGTAACAAGTCTACCACTTTCCCAGCAGTAGGAATAAGAAAAGTCTACTGAGGAGCATTTTCAAAGTTCCTATTTAATCTAAAGAAAATCTGAAGAAAAAGAGAAAAGAAGGCCAAAAATTATTCCTAACTATAAAATCCCTATAGGAGATCTCAGCAATAATTGTAAGTACTTAGTGCGAGATCAGTTTACAATAAGGGCAAAATGCATTTTGATCTCTACTACTCAAAAAAGTAACTCACATACTTAGATTTTAACTTGACTCCTGCAAAAAAAATAAAAAATAAAGAAGAGCATACTTAGATCCTAATTGGTAACTTTCTTTTTATTGTACCAAATGAATAAATGTAAAAATAGAATATTCCAAAGAAAAGGAGGAAATTTTTTTTTAAACTATTAACAATAGCTTTCTAACATTTTTAGATAGGAGAATGTTTGTGTTGGAATAAAATATTTAAAAATCCAAATATAAGTAAATAACATAGTATTGAATTACAGCCCAAAGTATGAGAAACATATCCATGAGTCCATACTGATATGTAAATAACTGAATAAATAAATAAATGGAGATAAAAAGCCAAATCTCCCACGTAGAAGAATTCCAGTGTTTATGTAGCTACGCACCCCTTTCTAGGCGGTGAAACGTAACTCCCATCTCAATAGCCTGGGCTGTCTCACCCCCGGGGCCAGTTCATAGCTGTGCTGTCCCACAGCCATGCTGTTCTCATAGCCATGCTACATCACAACTGAGCTCTTTGCACTGAATAAAGTTTCCTTCTTCACCACACCCCAAATTAGGGATTCCTATTGGCACCAACCACCATCAGTTGATAGGAGGTATGTGACAGACCTGGAAATCTGAATTTAAATAAGTTCTTGGGTGATTTTGCTTAGCCAGACCTTAAAATTAGTGGATGTGGAAAGGCGGCAAGGTCTTTGGAGGTAGGGGGTGGGGGTGGAGTCAAAAGAATCCTATCTCTAAAAAAAATAGAATCAAGGATTAAACTGAATGCTGTTGAGCTCTAACATGTCTGAAACCAATCTGTACCAGCTAACAGGAAAAGACAGATAAAAGTAATACATAACTAAGCACACTGTTTTCCCCCAACCACATCCCCAAATTCAGAGCCACTGTGACAGCCAGAAAAAAAAAGAATTAGTCAAATCTCATTGGTCACATTGAGAAAGGAGGGAGTAAAGAAGCTTTGATATCGCATAGGGACAAAGCCAGTGGTGTGCTGACAAATGCTTAACTAATTGTGGACAGGGGAGAAGCCCTAACTGTAGTGTTTACCAATTCCTATGGTGTAAATATTCCCACCATAGCTGCTTTCAAGCTCCCAACATGATGTCGCTTAACATGCCGATTGAGAAAAGATGTGCAGTAGTTATAGTATTTTTACCATATAGAAACAACAAATGTAAATAACCTCAACAGCATAGATAGCGCCAAATTTAGTAAAATGATTAGTAAGTGATGACTTGTGTTTATTATCTTTGCTTTCAATATAATTTATTTAAAATCTACACTGCTGATTATTTAAATTTTAGTAATGGCATGTTTAACAATCAGTTCATGAAATTCCTAAAATTTAAAAATCATCTCTCAGTATGAGCCAGTTCTCAGTGCACCACTGGCCAAAGTTTTAAAAAAACAGTCCGCTGCCTTGCCTCGTCCCTTTGCAGGTGTTAGTTTTCTCTTCCCCACAGTGAGGATATGGCAATGCCTTCACATCTGCTCCTAGGAGCCCCATGGTTCCAGTAGCTGACGGGCAGCTGGTATCGGGAGGCGGGCAGTCACTGGAGAGGTGAGGAGGTAGCTGGCTCACTGCCCAAATCTAGGAATTGTCAACAAAGACAACTCTGCTTTTGGATGTTTTACATACTGGGATATCACAGAAGAGCTCAATCAGAAAAATGGTTCTTGGGACTAGGGGTGGGAAACTGTAACCACAATTTTTAAGTGTGGAAAGTGCTGGTCTAGGTTATTGACTATTGATGAACATCCATGATTCACGCAGATATGAACTGCCTACACTGCTAGCAGGTTGATGGTGGCAGTAACGTCCTTCTTCCACTTAATGTGAAGCTAAAGAATGTGATGAGAGGGATGTTTTCACTCTTACCTTAGAGTACACTCTATTCTTCTTAATCCTAAACACATTAATAAAATATACCTCTATACATATACCTATCAATAAAGAGCAATGAATCATGCTTCTCCTATTGAATGCTATGCTTCTCTCAATAAATAAATCATGTTTCTCTTATTAAATGCTACGCTATCATTATACATTGAGAAAATCAAATTTTCTAGCTAATGTCAAAGCACATACTCTGGAAGTACAGTAATTATCAAAGGATGGAGTTAGTTCGTTCTCTCTGGTTGTAACCAGTGTTGTTGCCAGAATTCTTCCTATTGCTTCTCGTCACTGGAGTCTCATGGAATCTCGCTGTCACCCAAGAATTCCTTGTGAGGAAAATGCATGTATCCTCCTTCCTATCGGTCCACAGCTCCCTGTCTACTCTAGCGCTAATTCCATTTTGCTTTATTTATGGATGTAGCTCCTGTTGGATTTGAGGTGGAGAGGGGAGGGTGATGATGTGTGGAAGAAGGGAACCTAACATTTATCGTGTCATTCCTACACTCCAGGTTCCATGCTAAACCCTTTACAAGCACTTTCCCACAATCCTTACAATAATCCTGTGAGAGAGGTACTATTCGTATCCCCATATTACAAATGAGGAAACCAAGGCATAGAGGGTTTTTAAGCTACTTGTCACAGACCATATGGTGCTAGAGTCCTCAGTATATGGATCCAAGCTCTCTGGCTCCGAGGCCGAGGCCCGTCGTCATTATTCCTCCCAGCAAGGACCTGGGGGATCCAACAGTACCTTACAAGTCTCACAGGCCTGCTTCGGTTAGCCACTGCCCCATGATCCTGCATTTCCAGCCAAGACAGTGGTAGTCTGGAGTTGGGGTTGGGGTGAAGTGAGAGTTAGGGTTAGAGTCTTGCCCCGTGTTTTTAGCTTTGAAATACTTATCATCTGATGGGCTGGCCAAAAAGTTCATTTGGTTTTTTCTGTAAGATGGCTCTAGTAGCACTTAGATGTCTTTAGCATCATTTGAAACAATTTTGTTAGATTGTATTGTGACAGCTGTCATATCAGCAAGCATTTTTTTAAAACTTACCCAAATTGTTAAATTTTTGTGTAGCTATCCTAATACTGAAGATAGAAGAAAATACGCAACATTTTTGGCACATTATGCTTTATTATTTCATGAAAAGTAAAAATGTAACTAAAATGCAAAAACAGACTTGTGCGGTGTATGGGGCAGGTGTTGTGACTGATTGAATGTGTCAAAAGTGGTTCATGAAGTTTTGTGCTGGAGATTTCTTGCTGGACGATGTTCCATGGTCGGGCAGACCAGTTGAAGCTGATAGAGATCAAACTGAGAAATTAATTGAGAACAATCCACATCGTACCATGCAGGAGACAGCATGCGGGAGATACTCAAAATATCCAAATCGATAAAGCCAATGGTGAAAATGAAAAATGTCTTTTATTTTATAGGAAAAACTAAATGGATTTTTTGGCCAACCCAATACAAAATCCTAATGGGTGGGTTTTTCCCTGAGGATAATAGAATTCTGTCTGGATTTCCCCCTCTCCATTTTTTGTTTTTAAATCTTTTTGATGTCACAATCATATTAGCACCCAAAATATATTTTATCCCCAAATCCTGTACTCTTACCTTAGCTTATATGTTTTTATTCCAAAGTGGGAATAATGGTAAGATTTTAAAAAACAATATCTCAATTCATCTTTAATTTATTTTTTTCTTCTTCTCTTAGGCCCTTTTATCACATTTCCCACTTTAGGTTCTGCATAGTCAGATCACCACTCTGCTCCAAACCCAGAAACCTCCATCCCAGTCCAACGCTACCTTCCAATCGCTTTATTTCAAAGGACTCCTTTATCAGAACTTGGGTAGAGAACACTGCAGAAAAAGGACAATGAAATGAGTACAGCTGCTAATCAAAATGCCACAGACTCTCAAGTCCACATCTACATATCTATTTATAGGAATAAACAGCATGACAGAACAAATAAATAAGTAAAACAGCCATAAAAACATTCTTTTCTGGAAATGCCTACGTATTTTGAATGAAATGGATTGCACCATCTTCCTTTACCCATCGATGCACCCTTTCATTCAGCTCAGATCTATTGCACAATACAATGGACATGGCAGTCACGAAAATGACAAAAACACTGTGACCTCCAGGACCTAGTCCTCTCACAGGGAAGATGGATCATAAAATAATTGCAAATGCCGTGATTCTAATATCACACTATGTGTGAAATCCATTCATGTAAAAATGGTGTAAACAAAATTAGACTAGATTGTTATGAAGATCCCAAGCAGGGGCTGAGTTTCCCTGTACCTCTTTGTCCCCAGGCTTTGTTGATTAGCAATGGTTTCAAGCAACATTAAGTTCAATTTTTTAAAAAAATCAATTCTAGGTAAACTAAATGAAACATTATTTTGGTATGTCAAAAGGTATTGTTAATAAGTAACAGACTGGAGCTTGTGTAAAGAACTGACAAAGGTTTTAGCGCCCTGGCTTTTCCTTCTGTGTCCCTTCTTCAGGCTCCTCCTCTCTCTGAAACTGTCTCTCCCCCCCTTTCCACTGTTTTCCTTTTCCCATGTTTATTCCTTATTCTCCTTCACCCAACTGTACCGTCTATAAAAGCCTGCTTTGAAAAAAATCACTGTTGAATCCTGAACTTTGATTTTCCTGTTTTTAATATAAAGTTTGTCAGTTTATGCCCTTAGAAGTCTTTCTTTCTCTCAACAAAAGAACTGACTAAATGAAATTATTTTTATTTCCATGTTGCTCTTGGCTGATTTTCTTATGTGTGTCAAAGGTTTTTAAAAGGTTCCCAGCTCTAGATCCAAAAGGCTCAAAAATTGATTGAGAAGAGAATAAAATATTCCCCTCATCCAGAGGGGAGCCCAGGGTCACAGGCCTCACCAGCTATTGGGAAAGGAATCCAGGATTGCGGATCCCTAAACAGCAAGACTTCCCAGGGTCCACACTTTGCCACAAGCTTCTCCTCTGTCTGCCCCTGACATAACCTGGGCCCTTATTTAGCAGGTTAGCTCCAGGATGGTCATAATGACTGGCAAATACTGTCCCACTCTTAAACGCACACCCTGGTCTCCCCAGATCCTCCCAGAATCCCTGCCCCAGCTTTCTCACAATCAAGAGTTAAGGTGTGGCCCAGTAGAGTGGTGCCAGGGTCCTGCCCCAGCACTCTCAACCTGGGACATAACCACATCTCACCTTAATTTCCTCTTCTGAAAAATAAGGGAGTTGAACTGATTGTCTATGTTACACTCCGACTGGAATTACGTCAAATTATTTATCCCTAAGGACAAGGACAAGATAGGAATATAACCACCTGAAAAAAATGTTCATTTGTTAGGAGGATGGAATCCCAGGTTTTCTCTTTCTGGTGAGATAGAAGACCCAAAATGCTAGGTTCAGGTGGCCTGGGATGGAACCCCAGCTCTGCCTTGTGCTCATATGATCTCGCTGTGCCTCAAATTACCACATCTACAAAATGGGGCTAAACACATTTAATTCTCAAAACAACCCTGTGTTAAATGTGTTCATGTTGTAAAATGCTTAGAGTGGTGCCTGGCACACAGTAAGCCCCATGGAAGTGTTGATTAAATAAACAAATCATATTATTCTGTTGCTGCAATGTTTGTTCCCTGAGTTCAAAAATTAAGAAACATTCACAACTGAAGGAAAAGAAAACTGTGACACTGTGAAACACTTATATATCATACGCTGCTGTTGAATAACCCAGTACTAAAACATCTGGGATCCAGACTCTACGCTGCACTGTGAATTTAGGGAAACACATCGCAATGCGTTCCTACCGCATAAGATAACAATTTGTATGATTCCTTTTCTAATCAGAAATGCCACAGGCTTATGGGAAATTGACATTAGGAGTTTCTCATTTTAACCCTGCACCAACATGTAACCACACCCAGCAGAAGAATACATTTTATTTTGCCGTGCTAAGACGTAAAGGATTGTAAACATAAAACCAGGCCTATCGCTGCTATGCTTCTTCAGTGAAAACAATTACCCAGATTATCTGGGAGTTTAAAGGGTCATATCCTAGCATGAAACTTTAGTAAATACCTAAAATGGAGAGGAAATTGCTATCCTGACCAGCTAGCTGGATCAAAACTGCCTTTGTTTACTAAATTTAGGTGCCACAACCAGAGCTCAAGCATAACTTAGACAGGTGTCACTGCACTGCTAAAGGAGACAAAGTATTCATTTTTCCGTTAGATATTAAGGGGAGGAAACTACCAACAACTCCCTTAGCTGTTGCTCCCTCTTAAGAGCTAAACCTCACAACACCTTTATATACAAATTTAAATAGCTCACAAACTTATCCTAAAATACCTCTATATTAGAATTTCCCTGATGAAGATAAGACTCACTAAACACAGTCTGGCTATGGATTTTCACCTTCCTCTTTAAAAGTGCATTTCTCTAGGCTATGAGAAGGAACTCAAACCTTGCGTAGTGAAAAAACTAAAGCTTGCAACAGAATCATTTTCATTAAAATGTTATTAAAACCCGACAAGACAGATGAAAGGAGTTTCATGAAAGAATGGTGGTGACGGCTGCACAGCCATGTGAAGCATTTAATGCTGCTGAAGTGTGTGCTTACAATGGTTAAACTGGCACAGTTTCTGTTATGTGCATTTTATCACAATAAAATAACTTTAAAAAATAACCCTGTAAGAGTTAAAGACAAACTAATTTTATAACAAATCATTTTTTATTAAGAAACCTACAGTACTCAACTTCCAAGAGGAGGATCCCCAATAAACCTAAATGAGCACCATGGTTCATAAATATTCTGACATCAGGGACAAATATGGTAAAGACTCATCTTCAAAGCCATAACTATTCACTTTTTGTATGGATTGTGAATTATACTGGGTCCTGAGAAGACAAATTGGGAGCTCAGTTAGTTAAAAGATCCCCAGACAACACTGAAAACCTGCATACAAATTCAAGCTAAAAGCCTGTGTAAAAATTAATTTGTATGTATGTGACCAAACATTTACTATTTACTTAAAGAGATCCTTATTCCAATAGGCAGTGTGTACATATGGTGTCTGTTAACAGTTCACAATGTCGACTCCTCATTCTGCAGGCTTTCATAGCACTACCTATTTAACAAAGCACAGAGGTCTCTGGGGGCCTGGTCTCCCACAGACCCTCCGAAGGCCCACAGAGGGTTAGCTAAACTGAAATTGGCAGGCCTGGCAGATAAAGTTAAGGACCTTTCCGTTCTGGGGAGAGGCATAGACGGTGATCAAACAGTGCTTCAGAGAGGAAGTAGACAATAATTCTAAATGACCAGGAGCAAATAGAGGCGCGTTGATAGCCCAGGACTGATTCTTCAAAGCCAGTTCTGAACGGTGTCACAAGATTCTGTCAAAACTTGGAGCGTCGCGCTCCTGCATCTGGGACCTAGGTCCCAAATAACTTTGAGCTGGAGCGGAAAAAGAACAAGCCCCCTTAACACACGCCCCGCTCCAGGCCCCGTGTCCCGGGCCCCACCTCGGCGTCATCACCTCCTGGCGCCACCGCAACTGTGTGACCACGCGCCCGGGACAGTGTAACTGGCAGTCTGGGCTCTAAGCCTCTGGACGCGGCACCTCCCGTCGCGCCCGCCACCCCTGCCATCCCAGGGCGCGAGAACCCCGAGCACGCGAAATGACCAGGGGCGCCAGACTTGCTGTCCTGAGGGGGGTGGGGGCGGCAGAGCGGGCGGGTGCACCCGGTCGAGGTCCGCCCCCACCTTGGCCCGGAGCCCGTGAGGCTTGCGCTACCGGCAGCCGCTCGCCCTGGCAAAAGTACGCGCCGAAGTTGTGGGCGTCCACTCTGCAGGACCTGGACGGGAAGGCGCGCGCGGGAGGCCCCCAGGACCCGCCACAGAGGCTGGTCCCGCGAGGCCGCACGGCGCTGGCGCCCGCCGCCGCCGCCGCCGCCGCCGCGAAGGTCCCGTCCAAGATGGGCGGGGAGCGGCCAGCTGCAGGGACTAGGCTGGGGGTGGGGTGACGGAGGGCGAGGGCAGCGGAAACCAGGCGCCCGCGGGAGCCCCTTGCCCTCGAGCGCGGCGCAGCTCCTACCTGAAGGACCAGGCGGCCGCGGGCACCTGCGCGGTGGCGGCGGCTTCTCGGGGTTCAAGCGCAGCTGGCACAGCTGGAGGCGCGGGAGGGTGGGAAGAGGGAGGGCCTGAACGGGGACCTCGCTGCGCCGCCGCCCGGAACTTGCCGCCCGGATTCTCCGGGCAGGGGTGGGGCGAAGCGGTTTTCAGTCCCCGTGCTTCGTGGGTCAGCCCGCCGCCCCCGCGGAGCTGAAGGGCTCCAGCCTCTGGGCCTCTGTCCTGGTGCCGCTTCCCTGTTCTTTCGGCTCTCAGTGTTTCTTTAAGTCGACCGCATCAACCTAGGGAATGGTCACTAGCATTCATATCATTATTACCAGGTACTCTTGAGGAACCAAGCGCCCAGGCACTGTTCTAGGAGCTTTGCCTATATTATCAAATCCTCTTCTATTGCCGCTGGTAATCACGATTAGCCCATTCTATAAGTAGGGAAACGGCTGATCACAAAGGTGAAATAACTTGCCTGAGGTGATGCAGTTTAAAGTGAGGACCTTTGCCGGCCTTCCTCCAACTTCCTAGAGTACGTGTTAATGGCTGATTTACAGATAAGGAAACTGAGGCTCAGAAAAGTGAAGTAACCAGCCTAAATTCACCCACGTTAGAATGCAGAAGGCTGGAATTTGTGTCTTGATGTCTTTAAGGCTCAAGCTAGGTATAATTCAGAAATCTTAGCATAAAATAATAAATCGGGAGTAAAACATGGAAAATTCCCATTGCACCAATGGAACTGTCCAAATACAGCAATTTGGATGTTTTTAGTCCACTTAGAATGAAGTCGTAAGAAAAAGAGAACCAGTTGTCGTGTGGCTTGACTAGCAGCCCTTTTGGAACATAGCTTTGAATGGAGGCCAGCTCCAGCCTCATTACACAGTATTGCATTCTGCCAAAGCTGAATGAAGCCATGGGGTCCACATACACCGAACTGTTAATAACGATGGCCACTTTAAAGCACTTAGTGGATATTGCACAGCCAAGACTGGCTGCGTTACATAATGTCTTACTGCGCACATGGAACTGCATGAAATGAAAAATGTAATATCCCAGTCCAAAGTGGGGGTGGAGGGGTGACCTTATAGTCTGGAACTCTGTTTTCCTGTAACCTATAGTTGCTCAGCCCTCCTTGGAGTACATTTTTCTCTCTTGAGCACATCTTTTCCTAATGATAGAAGAGTCACACAGTCGTCACTCTTTCCTTGTTGACAGTCATGATTGATGTCTTTTGAATCCTATGATACTGACAGATTTTTACAATTAAACACATGGCCCCCTGAGCATAGAGAATATTGCCTAAGAGAAGTTTGGCAAGTGTAAGACAAGCATGTTACTGAAAGACCGAATACCCTTTCCTCCCCTTCTTTCTCAAGCTTTATTAATCACAGATGATCTGGTATTATACACACGAGTAACTGCACTCTTACATGCTTGTCTTCAGAAATTATAGTGCTTTTGATTGAGAAGCAACAGGCTATAAAATTGCCTCCCAAATTCCTGTGTCATCATTAAAACATTTGGCACAAACCTACAACAATAGCTTGTTCGATTAACCATAATTAGAAATATAATTATTTAAGTGCCCTCACCATAATTCAATTTCCACTTCCTTGACCTACAGGAATGAAATAGATAAAGGTCATATGTTTTAGAGATAAACTTAACCTTTGGACTGCCACAGATAAGTTTTAGATGTAGTACGTAATTATTTCTATTTCCCTGAGAGGTTTGCTGATTGTGGGGTGTTGTAATTTCTCCAGACCTTGCATATCTTCAGAGATTTTGTCAACAGAATAACATCCAAATCTGTAGAGAATTTTGATAAAAAACTTACTGGAGCCAAACAGAGGATATGCCTGGAAGCAAGATTTCAACAGACTGAGAAAATGCTTCAGAGGATGGTAGTTTGTGGCTTCTTTCATGCATTTGGAATTAAGGAGAGTGTGAGGAAGATTACATGCATGAAAGTGGAGGAAAGCAGTAGCAGCACTCTCGTAAGCCTGCTTTCAGAAATTACAGTGTTTTTGACTGAGAAGCAGCAGGCTATAAAATTGCATCCCAAATTTCTAAGTATCACCATTGAACCATTTGGCACAAATC
The DNA here is from genome assembly GCA_004026545.1 of Mormoops blainvillei. NCBI lineage: Eukaryota > Metazoa > Chordata > Mammalia > Chiroptera > Mormoopidae > Mormoops > Mormoops blainvillei. Next base: position 26,110 of record PVJD01002135.1, on the reverse strand, counting down.
TACAGCAATAGGTCTTCCTATTTACCATGATTAATATAAGTATTCAATCACTTATACATCATGAAAGTCCACTATATTGCAGGTACTTTTTGAGTAGCTGAAGAAACTGCGTGAACAAAACAGATGAATCCTGTGCTTCTCTGTAAGAGGACGGACCGGAAATATGTTGGGAGATGATGGGTACTATGAAGAAATATAAACCAGGGTAAAGAAAAATAGCCAGGCTTTCTGGGGTGAGGTGGAAGGAGATTGACAGAGGTGGCCTGTCGGAAAAGGTGGCATGGGAGCAGAAGAAGAGGAACAAGTCTTGCCAATAAAGACCTGGGGAAGGAGCACCCAGGCAGAGGGACTAGGAAGTAGAAAGGCCATGGGGTAGAAATGTGTTTGGTGTTTTCAAGGGAGAGTAAGGAGGCAGAGGTGAATAGAGTGGGGTGAGCAAGGAGCAAAGTGGTAGGTAGCAAATGGGTTAGAGGGGTAGCAAGGAGCAAGTTCTAAGGAGAAGTCTGAATGTAACATTAATTGATATGAAAAGCATTGGGCCGAAGACTAACATAACCTGACTTTTGTTTTAGGAGGACCACGCTGACTGCCATATAGAGAAGAGGCTGCGTGGGGGCGAGGGTAGAAGCATGAAGACAAAGCCACAGTCCAAACAAGGGTGGACTTGAGCGATAGTCATGTAGGTGTTGCGAGTGGTCAGATTCTGCATCTTGGTATAAATAGAAAGAAACCAATGTTCAGGTAAACAAAAGAGGGAGAACTAAATATTCAGGATGAGCCTTATTTGCAAGGGCATTAGTTGTGCCCTGATACTGTAAAGTCCGTAGGGAGATGAATTAGTGAAGACATCAGTGGGACCAATCAGTTGCATTACTGTTGCACCTATTTTTTATCTTCCACAAGGCAAATGTTCTATTTTTTTTATGAAATATAAGTTTGAACTCTTGCAATTTTGCCCTGTAGAACTCTGTTTGACCACCTTTAGACCAGTTCCTATACCGTAAATATTCTCATTTCAAAATTTAAGACACATTTCTTTTCCATCGAGTTCTGACTCAACCTTCACCTAAATAAACATACAACCAATTCAGCATTTTCGTTCATAACTGCTGCGCTGGTGAAATCATATATTACACCTTTAGTCTCAAAATCATCTAGCTTCGGACTCCATTACACATTAGCATTCTTTGTAGTTTCCAAGCAAAATGTTCCTACAAACATTTGAGTTTGTACTTTCCTATTTTAGTTTAGATTTAGAAAGATACATTTGTTACAGCAAACATTTATGCTTAGAATAGAAATGGAACGACTTGTTATTAAAGGCTTCTTTAATGATAGTAAGAATGGCAAAACTTCCCAGGGTGAGAGCCACTTGGATCGCAGCCCATGTGCCTTCTAATCTTTTAGAAGCTCCAGAGAATTATGGAAGTGTGTCCTTGGCAAATAGTTGTTAACAGCTAAGGGATTTGGAAAACATTTTCATCTCCCTGCATAATTTTTCATTTTCCAGTATAAATGTAATGGACACTATTACTAAATTGTTGTTGGTATAGGTTTTCACACTTGTACAGTCTGGCAAAGTAAAGGTGTACTTTTAAACTCATGACATAGGCTATTTGTAAGGACAGTCAAGACACCCGTACCCCATACTGCAGATATAGCAAAAGCATCTCTTAGAAACCTCTCAGCTCTCAGCTTCATTGAACTCAGAGTGTTACCAGAAGCCAAAACTCCCCTGTAAGGACAGAGTGGAAAAAGAAATATATAAAAATATATGAGAATTTATTTATTTTAAAAATTGTGTATTTATTCTTACATGTTTAAACTTCAGTGACATTCAAAGTACTCTCCATTTGAGGCAATACACCTATTGAGATGTGTCTTTCCACTGCTCAAAACAGTTTTTTAACTCATCAGTTTTGAGGCCTATTAGTACTTCTGCTGTTTTGTTTTTAATATTTTATTTTATTTTTAGACAGAGAGGAAGGGAGGGAGAAAGAGAGGGAGAGGAAGATCGATGTGTGGTTGCCTCTCGTGCGCCCCCTACTGGGGACCTGGCCCACAACCCAGGCAAGTACCCTGACTGGGAATCTAACCTGCGACCTTTTGGTTTGCAGGCCGATGCTCAATTCACTGAGCTATACTAGCCAGGGCTTTTGTTGTTTTTTATTTCACCTCTTCCACATCAGTAAAGTATTTCCCTTAAGGACTTTTTTGTCAGGGGAAACAAAAAAGGTTGCTCAGAGTGAGATAGGGTTAATAGGAAGGGTGAGGCACGGGGTCCTGCCATTTTTGGTCAAAAACTGCTGAACACTTGGCGTGGTGTGGTCAGGTGCACTGGTAAATCATCCATCATGAAACCCGCAAATGCGTTGAAAGAGTCTTTAAAAAAAATTCACTGAAGTCGAACACAGCCTATCACAGCAACACCAGCTGGTACACCGATACACATGGGTTCCTAGAACACTCCTCTAGCCGGGGAAGCCTGTACTACAAGGGGCCTGCCCTCCAGAAGATAATTCCATTTTAGGGGGGCCCCCCTCTTATACACACGTGTTTTATTTATATGTGTTATATATTATAAAATAGAAACATTTTATATATAAATTGTTTTATACTTATATATTATCAAATATAAATGTTTTACATATAGTATTTATGTTATAAGTTATATGCTATATAGTTATTATTTACATATGTTTTATGTATGCATATATATATAATTTCTTTGGTGGGACAATCTATTTGACTTCCATGCTAACTTTGAATTACAGGCCCTCTGCCCAAAGATGTAACTCCACTATACTTATAACCATGAAATCTCAGGAAACAAATTTCAGAGTTCTAGATCTTGAACATAAAATGAAAAAGACCTCCATGTATCTGCAAGAACACTTTGCAATTCTTTATTCATCTCATATCAACTGCTGGGAATCTGCATAGGCTCAAAATCCTTATGAAAGATGAATTTGAGATACTCAGAATTTTATGAATTTTGGGAAATTACAAAAATTACATTGCATAGTTTACATTATAAAGCACAGCCAGGGAGTCCTGGGGCAGCACCCCATAATGGAGCACCCTCATGTTCCTGCAGCAAAACATGTGAATAGGTACACTGCATGGGGAAATGAGAACTGCAAATGGGTTCAAACTACTTCAGGTCGGGTTTTGCTGCCAAACGAGTTTTGAACAAAATTCTCAGTTTTCAGAGCATTTTGGATTTTAGAATTGCGGAGAGGGCATAATGGACCTGAATTAAAACAGGATTGAGTAGACCCTGCCGACAACGGCAGACACTTTAAAAGCCTTTTCCTATCCCACCAGTTCATTCAATATCTTAAAAAACAGTATGGTTTTGCTAACTAATCAGAGGTGTTATATATTATATCTTTTTAAAATTGTGTTTAACAAATAGACACAAAACTCATTTAAGAGTCATTTTGGAGAAGGTTTTTAAATGAATTAAAATGTCTACTTCCAAGCTTTGTAAACTGGGCAGATATGAGAATTGTTAAAAGTGACACAGATTTTCTGAAGTCAGCTAAGAAAGGAACACTCCCCAAGGTCTGCTTTCACTGTGCTCACGCCATAGCCCAAGTTTCCTTGAAAAGCCGAAACTCTCCTACTTCTGTTAAAGTGACACTTTTATTTTGAAGGGACAGTGTTAATTATTTTAAAATTCTGGTTTACTATCACAGAATCAATAGGAACTTATAGAAAAGACAGAATGTGGAGTACTAGTGTTTTTAGAAAATAAGAATGTGCAGTTCTTTTAAATTTTAAAGATACTTGATTAGCCATGATAAAGCCAGTGACCTTGTCCATGATAACAAATGTTATTATCATTACTTATCATCTCTACCCAGAACAGTGAATAGTTCACTGAAGTTTTAAGGTCTGGCTTTTACATTGTTTTCTTTATCAATGACATCTTGGAGCCATTGGTACACTTTTAACTTTATCTTTCTTGCTTCAAGAATTTCTTGCCTCTAAATGATGCAGTGAATAAACTTATATTTTAATTTATCTCTGTATCTTTATCCCAGAATTCGAATTTTATTCCAGCCAAAGCAGTTCATTCATCAGTGGTTACACTGACTCAGTTTTTCCATAAACATTGTTTTTTTATGGAATTCATACATGCTGAAAAAATATTTTTCTCCTTCAGTACATGTTTCATTTATTCAGTAGCTCTGGACTCAATCAGAGCAACATACACTTTTTATTGTAAACATGTAATAAATATTCCCTTTATGATCTTGAAATGAAATTAATTCATAATTTCAAAAGTTACATATAACATATTGACAATAACAGAGAAATAAAAGAATATAAATTATAATAAAATATAATATCTCTCAACATGTGAAATTCTCAACAAACGACACCAGAAAAAATAATAAAGGAGTCAGATGTTGGTACTACCTATAATAAATACAGTTTTTTTTTAAAGGCAAGTTTGCATCTAATTATTGTTTACACAATTGCTTCTCAAATTTCAAGTATGTAAGAGTCACCTATGGTTCTTGTTAAAATGTGGATTCTGATTTCACAGGTATGGAGTGGGACATTTCTAGCAAGCTTGTGATTCTGATGTTGATCAGTGTGTATCTGATATTAATTCTATCCGTTTGGTCGACCACTGTACAATAATTTTTATAGGCATGAACCTTATGAAAATAGGTTAATTAACATATAATATGTGCAAAGGAATATTTTCTGATAACTTTGTTTATAAATTCAGAAGTTAAAAGAATCTATTTAAGCTAACACTTAAAAGAAATTGACTTTTGTAATGACTGTTGTAACAATTTAGTTTCAATTGTTGTAAATGAGGGATATACTAATTTACTTTCTTTTTTTTCCTTTGGGTTTTTGTTTTCATTCAGTCAAGCTAGGTGTACACCAATTATAGCATATGAATAGTAAGAAATGTAAATTTGTAGTTTTACACAAATTACATACTTATCAAAATTTTGCATATAAATATTGAAGGTAACAATGAATGAGTTAAAATCTGTCCAAGAGAATAGAAAAACTAAATATTGAACTCTCTACATTAAGAAACCATACACTTGCCGGGATTAAATGAGCCAAAAGAAGGGGTGGGCATAATAGGAAAGAAAGATAAAGAAGTGATTATTGTTTTAGGAGCAAATTATAAATCTCCTGGCTAGCTAAAGAGTCTGAATAATGTTTTCCTGACACAGATGACAGAACTGTGGCTCACAACAAGACAGAATGGTGACATCCCTGGAAAATTTTGTTCTGGTACAATGGGGTCACCATTCTGTCTTGCCCTTGGTCATCTGTGACAGGAAACAAATTGTTCATTAGCCTTCTTCGTAACTTCTTTGCAATGAAAATATCTGCAATTCAGGATTTAATTCTGATCCATGAAAAGAACTGGCTGGTAAAATAGGAGTGAGGAAAATCTTGATAGAAACTGTCTATTTTCTTTCATTTTTTTATTATGGTGAAATACACATAACATAAAACTTACCATCTCAACTATTTTTACATGTACAATTCAGTGGTATTAAATATGTTCACACTGTTGTGCGGCAATCACCACCATCTATCCCTGTAACTCTTTTCATCTTGTAAAAGTAAAACTCTATGCCTATTAAACAGTAACTACTCTTTCTCTCTTCCCACCAGCTGCTGGCAACCACCATTACACTTTCTGACTTTATAATTTTAACTATTCGAAGTAGCTCATATGAGTGGAATCATACAGTATTTGTCTTTTTGTGTCTGGTTTATTTCACTTAACCCAAGGTCCTAAAGTTTCATCTATATTATATCATATTGCAGAATGGCCTTCCTTTTTAAGGCTGAATAGTATTTCATTGTATGTATACACTGCATTTTGCTTATCCATTCATCAACAGATGGACAGTTGGGTTGCTTCCACATTTTAGCTATTGTGAATAATGGTGCAGTGGACATGATTGTACAAATATCTCTTTGAGACTGTGCTTTCAATTCTTCTGAGTAGGTACAAGTACAATTGCTGGATCATAAAAATTAAACATATATTTAATTTTTTGAGAAACCACCACACTGTTTTCCACAGCAGCTAGGATGTTTTACATTCCCACCAACAGAGCACAGGCTTCTAGTTTCTCCACATCTTAGCCAACACTTGTTATTTTCCACTTTTTTTTTTAATAGTAGCCATCCTCATAGGTGTGAATTGGTATCTCATCGTAGTTGTGATTTGCATTTCCCTAGTGATAGTGATGTCACACCTCTTTTCATGTGCTTATTGGCCACTCATATATCGTGGTCTCACTTGGGGCCTACCTGGTCGTAATCCTTATAGTATGCTACTGAATTCTATTTCCTAGTATTTCACTGAAGATTTTTCCAACAATGTTCATTGGAGATGTTAGCCTGTAGTTTTTTCATAGTGTCTTGTTTGGTAATGGTGTCAGGGCTATGCTACCCTCATAGAATGAGTTAAGCAATGCTCCCTCTTCTTCAATTTTCTAGAAAAGTTTGAGAAAATTTGGTATTAGTTTCTTTTTAAATGCATAGTAGAGTACAACAGTGAATCCTGCAGGTCCAGGATTTTTCTTTGTTGGGAAAGTTTTGATTACTAACTCAATCTCCTCGGTAACTATAGGTCTATTTAGATTTTTTATTCCTTTGTGATTTAGCCTTGATAGGTTTTGTGGTTCTAGCAATTTGTCCATTTCATCTAGATTAAGCAATTTTTGGCATACAATTATAGCATTTTTAAAAAATGTTTTAATTTAGCGATTTCTTTTGAGAAAGCAAAAGGGACTGAGAAAGAGAGAGAAACATTGATTTGTTGTTCCACTCATTTATGCATTCGTTGGTTGATTCTTGTATGTGTTCTGACCAGGGGATCAAACATGCAACCCAGAATAACAGGATGATGCTCTAACCAACTGAACTCACCCAACCAGAGCATAGTACTTTTATTAAATTATTTAAAAATTCTTTTCAATTACAGTTGACATACATTATTATATTAGTTTCAGGTGTACACCCTAGTGATTAGACATTACATAACTTAATTATGATCATCTCAATACATCTTACACCCATCTAACACAATAAATACATAGTTATTAGAATATTATTGACTATATTCCCTATGCTATACTTTACATCCCATAGCTATTCTGTAACAACCAATGTGTGTTTCTTAATCCCTTCACCTTTTTCACTTATCCTCCAAACTCCTTCTCATCTGGCAACTGTCAGAATGTTCTCTCTATCTGTGAGTCTGTTTCTGTTTTGCTTGTTCATTTATTTTGTTTTTTAGATTCAATCATTGATGGACAGGTATTTATTGTCATTTTATGGTTCATATTTTTTATCTTTTTTTCCTTCTCTTCTTAAAGAAGACCCTTTAACATTTTATATAAGACTAGTTTGATGGTGATGAACTCCTTTAGGTTTTTTTTATGGTCTGGAAAGCTCTTTCTATCTCCATCGATTCTAAATGATAGCTTTGCTGGGTAGAGTAATCTTGGCTGTAAATCTTTGCTTTCCATCACTTTGAATGTTTCTTACCAGTCCCTTCTGGTCTGCAAGTTTTCTATTGAGAAACCAGCTGACAGTCTTATGGGAGCTCTCTTGTAGGTAACCTACTATTTTTCCCCTGCTGCTTTTAAGATTCTCTCTCTGTCTTTAACATTTTGTATTTTAATTATGATGTGTCTTTGTGTGGGCCTATTTGGGTTCATCTTGTTTGGGACTCTCCACGCTTCCTGGACTTGTAAGGCTATTTCCTTTACCAGGTTATGGAAGTTATCTATCATGATTTTTCTGTCATGAAAAATGATTTTTTCAGGTAGGTGTTCAATTTCTTGCTCTCTCTCTTCCCTTCCCAGCACCCCAATGATGTGAATGTTGGTACACTTGAAGTTGTCCCAGAGGTTTCTTGTACTATTCTCATTTTTTGGGATTCTTGTTTGCTTTCCACTATTCTGATTGGGTGTTTTTTGCTTCCTTATATTGCAAATCACTGATTTGATTCTCAGCTTCATCTATCAGAGGCTCATGAGAGTTAGCAGGCTACAGTGCGCTTTGTCAAATATTCTAAATGTTACAAGAACGAAATTGGTCAAGGTGTGAGTGCATCTAGTCAACTTCCCTACCCTCGGTTTGTTTGGCTTTTTTTGTGTGTGATCTGTAATCAGGAGAATGGGTAGGTGGGAATGACACAGGGGAAGTAGATATAAGAGGGAAGATGACACAGACAGATACTAAATTAATCTACGTGATAAAGATCTAGGAAAGAGTAGGGAAGAGAGAGGAAGAAAATCCAGGTGGGAAATAAGATAGAGGGAAAGTGTTACAGCACAGGCCAAGATGGTCTAGTGGGACTGCATGAAGGGACTGGGGCCATGTTTTGCTGAGGGCATGAATTGGATTCCCTTTTATGGTACTTGTAACATATAAATATCAGAAATCTTTTAAAATGACTATTTGCGGTTTTTGGAATGTGATTCTTTGACTATGACTATGAGAACTGAGCCACAAAGAGCCCCAGGATTTACCAGGGTTTCATAATTTTGGTTAAAAAGTTACTAAGTGGGGATTTCATAGGCAGTTGAGGAGAAGACATAAACTAGACTTTAAAAAAAATTTTTTTGTTATATTTTATTGATTATACTATTACAGTTTCCCATTTTCTTTCTCCCTTTTCTCCCCTCCGCCCTGCACCCCATCCCATCATCCCCACACCTCTTAGTTCATGTCTATGGTTTGTGTATATCAGTTCTTTGGCTTCTTAATTTCCTATACTATTCTTAGCCTCCCGCTGTCTATTTTGTTTTGTTTTGTTGTGTCTTTTTGTCAACATTTTCCTGCCACCACTTTCCCCAACCCCATCCATCCCTGCCTCCCACCCTCAATCCTTCCCCCACTTGGCTTTGTGGATGGGTCCTTTATGCATGTTCCTTGATGACCCTTCCCCTCCCTTTCCCCCGTCATCACCCTCCCTCCTCTCCTCTGGTTACTGTCAGTTTGTTTTTTATTTCAATGTTGCTGGTTATATTTTGCTTGTTTGTTTTGTTGATTAGGTTCCACTTGTAGGTGAGATCCTATGGTATCTATCTTTTATCACCTGGCCTATTTCACTTAGCATAATGCTCTCCAGTTCCATCCATGCTGTTGCAAAGGGTAGTAGCTCTTTCTTTCTGCTGCATAGTATTCCATTGTGTAAATGTACCATAGTTTTTGGATCCACACATTTACCATTGGGCACTTTGGTTGCTTCCAATTCTTGTCTATTATAAATTATGCTGCTATGAACATTGGGGTGCAGAGGTTCTTTTGAATTGGTGTTTCAGGATTCTTAGGGTATAATCCCAGCAGTGGAACTGCCGGGTCAAAAGACAGTTCCATTTTTAGTTTTTCGAGGAAATTCCAAACCGTTTTCCACAAAGGCTGCACCAGTCTGCATTCCCACCAACAGCGTACTAGGGTTTCCTTTTCTCCAAAACCTCACCAGCACTTGTTGTTTGTTGGTTTGTTTATGATGGCCATTGTGGCTGGTGTGAAGTGGTATCTCATTGTGGTTTTAATTTGCATCTCTCTGATGGCTAGTGAAAATGAGCATCCTTTCATATGTCTCTGGGTTCTATGTGTGTCCTCCTTGGAGAAGTGTCTGTTCAGGCCCTTTGCCCATTTTTTAATTTGAATGTTTGTCTTCCTGGAGTGAGGTCATGTGAGTTCTTTATATATTTTGGAGATCAAACCCTTGTCCAAGGTATCATTGGCAAATATATTTTCCCTTACGGTTGGTTCCCTTTTCATTTTGATGATGTTTTCTTTTGCTGTGCAGAAGCTTCTTATTTTGATAAGTCCCATTTGTTTATTCTTTCCTTTATGTCCCTTGCTCTAGGGGACATATCAGTGAAAATAGTACTGCATGGGATATCTGAGATTTTCCTGCCTAGGTTCTCTTCTAGGACTTTTATGGTGTAATGACTTATATTTAAGTCTTTTATCCATCTTGAGATAAACGAGACTTTTTAAAAAATTAATTCCATGTGGAAATTAGTAAGACTCTTCAAGGGCACCTGACTTCTAAAGAGGTTATTTCCCAACTAGTTGAGAAAAGGGTTTGTAATTTAAGGGCACATAGGAGAAAACAAACAGAAAAATGAGCTGCACAGCTTGCAAAAAAAATGAAATGGCAAATAAGTAAATGAAAAAGTATTTTACCTCACTGGAGGGTTTTAAATATTTTTAAAAAGCACAATTAAATATCAAAGCTGTGTGCACCTGAGGAGAAAAAGCTGTATGGAACAAAACAGCACTCTAACTCAATGCTGTTTGAGCACAGGCTGGGCTACCGTGTTCTGGGAGGTCCAAGGGCATCAAGACACAGGACAGTGGGAGAGGTTAATCTTCCAGGGTGAACCTTGGCATGGTGGGTGAGAAGGGCTTTAGTAGATTACCAGTTGTGGGGAAGATGGCAGCACCTCACTTTGGCAGAGACTAGGCAGCTGCATTGGCAAAACCTTGGATTGACAGTACACAGAGGTTCGTAGGTATAGCTGTGGGTGTACAGGTATATATAACCCCATACATATATTGAAGGGGTTATGTCAGAAGGCAGATGGCAATGGTTTTACCTGGGCCTCACATTCATTAAAAACAGGTAGGGCATTGAGCTAATGAAAGTTATCTGTTCCTCTGATATTATTTGGGGTAGTTAAAGAGAGGGCTGTGTCAAGTGGTGACCACAGAAGGGTATAACTTACAAGACAGTTGGCTGGCCACTATTGATTGGTGGCTTCCACTGGGCATCAGCAAGAACACCTGGGAACTGACTTGTGGCTCCCTGGTGCAGATGATTGGCTGAGGCTGTGTTCTCTTGATCTTAAGTTGCTCCTGGCTGTGATAACTCCAAATCTACAGCTCAGCTTTCCTTTGTTTCCTCTGACCTGTTTTGAGAATAATTACTCTATAAGTAAGCATGTAGACAATTCTATTTTACAGTTAGTCTTGCAGCTCTTGGCAAAATTCTCTCACCCATTTTATATGGTTTTATTGTGCCTATATCTCCTCAAAGTGCCACATGCTTATTGTCCAATTGTTTCAGCGGGGGAAAGGAGAGGCACAGAGTGAACAGTGGAAGGGATTGAATAAGAGGTTTGCATGAGAGGGGAGGAAGGGAGGGGAGTGGGTGCAGAGAGAATGCAAGAGGAAAGGAAATTAACCAAATCGTGTATAGTAGTAGGAGGTGATATTTTTGTGGCTTTTGTTTTCTTCTTTATGCACTTATTTTGAAAATCCATTTAAAAAGAGCCGCTTATTACTTTTATAAGCAGAAAACTACTCATGAATATTATTTTTCTCAGATGAGGAAGAATCACAACAAACCAGCAACATTGCCCTAGGAATTAGTAACTACGAATAAGCCTGGGCTGGTAAATCAAAGGAATACATATACGTGACTTCTCTGACTATTTTATTTATATGGAATCAAAGTTGATTGAATAATCATATCCAAAAATGTTTCATTATAATGTTTAATTATCAGCCCAAAGCAATGACTTTAGTGGATTGCCACAGGGGTCCAGATAGCTTCACTTATTTACTTAGATGTAAATTTGTATTTATTAAATTGGAAGATGGAAACTGAGGAAGTGTATCAGAATCAAGATTCACAATGGTTGCAATAGAACAGAAGAGCGGGTTTTAACCAAGAAGTGGAGCAGTAATAAGTGTACAATTCAACAACTCAACTCTACACTTACGGGTGGGAGGTGACTAGAGAGCTGACACAGTAAAAGACCTGAGCGCTTAGGTTGACTGAAATCTCAGTGAGACACCTGGCCCAGAGCTTCTGTGATATTAGGCAGCATTAATAAAAATGTCGCACCTAAAACAAGGCAAAGAATATTTCCCCGTTCTCTGATTAAATGACAACCTTTATCACTTGTATATTTGTGCCCTTATTAGCCCAACTGCATTGAGAGGGGAAGGGGAGAAAGGAGAGATGTTTCTCATCCCAGAGAATTTTAGAGACATTCCTCAGCTGTAGTGAAACAATGCTATCAATGCTGGTGTTCTCAAAGTTCACACACTTCTCTGGGCCTAATACTTAGATTGGCCGAAGAGCAGATACCTTACGCAATTTCCCTAACTTGTAACTTCCTCCCCCCATGAGAGTATTCGTAAAAAAAAAAAAATTGCACAAAGACTTTCAAAAATTGTTAGAGCTAAGCTTGTTTCCGAAGTTCAGGGCACAATGAAATTTGAAATTAATGGATAGAAGTTTTCTACTTTCATTTGCTAAAACCATGAACTTGGATTTGGTCCTGGAAAGAGAAGGTGTTTTTAACAATGACATCTCCTATAAGAGGAACTTGCTGATTGGCTTGATTGATGTTGATTGTTTGCCAAAAGTCTTTCAGCTGGCATCTCAACAGGCTCTCCGACTAGTCATCTCATAAAATTTGCAGTCTTTCTTTTTTTCTTTCTTTCCTTCTCTCCCTCATCTTCCTGTCTCTCTCTTGCCCTCTCCCCCTGTCTTTTTCTTTCTCCTTCCTACCTTTCTTTCTTCCTGTCATTTTCCTATGGTCACAGTGCCAAGCAGAAAATAGTTAGTGACTGATAATAATAACCCCAATCTTTATGCAACTGAGGCCCCCAGGCCAGCCCAAACTATTGCAAATTCAGACGAGCTCAGGGAGGTTCCAGGGCGAGCTGCATTTTATAAGGCCGAGGACTGCCCTAGGGAAGAACACTCCTAAGGAGGGAGAGTCAAGGCCGAAGGCTTTGTCCGAAGATAACGTGCTAGACCAGGCTGCGACAGTCTGCCAAGGACAGGCAGCCGCAGAATTACTTCAGCAGCTGGAGGAAGGCATGGGGCACAGGGCCGCCTAGAGGCAGCAGGAGGAAATGGGAGCGGGGGCTGGAGCCGCAAGATTAGCAGACTCCCAAAGGGACGCAGGGGACATTCTCCTGGAGAGCTGGGACGGAGTCCCACGGTCCTGCAGGTGGGAGTGAAGTCGAAGGAAAAGGGTGTGGGCTGGGGAATCAGAGTGTTTCGAACTATTATGAAAAATCAGAAGAGAAAACTGATGTCCTTCAACGAGCATATTCATGAAGAAATACTCATAAAAGGCAACTAACCTGTGCTGTAGCCATCTCTTCTGTTTACAAACACCGCTCTAGATTAGATTGCTCACTAAAATGGGTATTCAAAAGGAAGTCTTTTGCTCACTAAAAGTACACCAAGAAATGCTGCAAATCTCTGAAGAAATATAAGCCCAAGTTTTGCCTAACTGAAATAAGTATGTTTTTCAAAACGTAATTAAACCTATGTTGTAAACACTTCTCATATTCAACAAAAATGTATGGGCTCATTGAAATGCCTCTCTTATAATTACTTCTGTATCCCAAAATTAACAAGAAAAAAAAGGAAGCAGATATGGAGAAAGATTTTATTGCCATTATTATTGTAAATACATAAAATGAATTCTTCACAGTGTGTGTGGGCTTAGCTGGTCATAGACAAATATTTCTAGTACTTTAATAATGTTAGACTTCAATAAGCTTTTTGAAGCACCTTGTAATATATGGTCTGCCCTCACCACTGCGTCTTCCGATTTGTGGATATCCCACCTGTACACCTGTGAGCGCAGCCCCAGGCTTCGGCTCGGGCCCTCTCTGGCCCTCCTGTGGGCGCTACAAACCCATGGTCTGTCATTGGCCCCAAAATGCTTCTTGTTGGAGCCAACAATAAACCCAACCCAGTTTTTTTTTTTTTCTCTTTTTCCCACATCAAGAAAGGAGAAAACAATGTAAATTGTACATGGCATGAAATAGTTGTCTCCTGGGGATCAAGACTTGCGTTAACTGTGCGTAGCTTTGTCTCTTGCACTTGGAAATGTGCCCATTTCAATATTTATAAAATGTATTATTAGGAAACATGGAATAATGAAACATGAAATGAGGCAAAAGGATAAGAATTTGGTTTTTATTTTGCCTTTGGTAGAGCAATTTTGTCTCAATCTTGGAACGAGCTTTAAAAGCAGAGGTTGTTAAGCTAGGCTGGAAACAATTTTTAAGCAAGAGCAGGACCCACATTCAACTTTTGGAACTATGCAAGTACCTGCTTGGAGAATGGAAAGGGGTGGGATAGGTTAGTATGTGACATTGGAGAGGCCCAAATTTAACCAAAAAAAGAGAGAAAATGTTGGTCAATTTAGCATTAAGGAAAACAAAGGATAAGCATTTCATGATTTGTGTACGCATGTCTGCGTATGCGTGAATGGTAAGTCTACTCTCAGAGCTCTTACTGTCTTACTCCCTACAAACCCCACATTAGATTCAGCCACCAGTGGTCCATATCCATGTTGGTCTGTGTAAAGATGGCAGAAACTGTGCCTCTGCTTCCTGCCATTCGTTAAACACTGATTTCCGAAATGGAGTCTTTCAAAACTTCTTCCCCCTTCCGCTTAACAGAAAATAAACAATTCTCTTACCACATAAACACCTCACCCCAAGTTTACAGGAACATGGATCAGGAATTTGACCTATTGCTTTTGAAACGCCGCCCACTGAAATATGGAGCTTAACAAAAGAAATGCCGAAATAACAGGGAATACTACTTTACATTATCATTGAGGCTCTACGGGGCAGGGAAAGGAGAACCTCTGTGAAGAGAAATTGGGAGAAAAAGTAGAGTTCACACTGTTTTTAAATATCCTAAGTGAATATGGTATAAAAACCACAAAGCATAGTTTTATCCTCAAAGGATGTAAAGGAAATAGAATCTTTAGAAAAGTAGGTCTGTGTTTGTGCTGGGGGGAGAGCTGACAAGAACATTTTGTAAGAAAGTCAAACTTCGGCCAAGTACTTAGCCTTTCTTCAGCCTGAGACCAAAACTATAAAAATTAGAAGAAACTTTCTCCTTAGGACCAAGTTGAAGGGTTTACGTTATAGACCCTAGCAGCTAACTCTGTGTGAACCATTTCCCCCCCTCCACTCTAAGCTCTGCAATGCGATTACAGTGCTTCCACTCTGGGCTTCAGTCCTCCCCTTCCCTTCCTGCTAAAATCCTAGGACTGCTATCAGCAACATTGCCTGATTATTGTTATTACAAATAGTTATTGATAAATAGCCAAAACATAATCTGTTCAATAACAATACACTAGATGTTGTTTTGTTACACATATCCAGAAGATTTTCAACAGAAGAGAAGATGATTATATCATATGCAACTTGTAGAACTTGAATGTTTATGCTGAACTTATACCAAATTTTACCCAAGCTGAAAGAACTGCGTACTGATGTTAAAGAGGTACACTTGCTACCTGAATTTTATATCCTATAAACTTAAAGACGAATTGAAAATGTGCCCTCTTCCTAAAATACAAACTTCTTGAAGCATGACCTGTTTCTCCCTATGGTGTTATCATTCAAACTGTGAACCACTGAGTTAATCTAAGTAATGGCTCATCTGTCACTAGAGGGGGTTAAAGCATTTCCTTCCTCGGTTGCCATGGGGAAAGAAAGGTTCTAGAAAGTTGTCCTTTCTCCCACTTGGTCTATGTGGGAGTATTAAACCCCCAATAGAACAGGGCTAAACTTTTTTGTGTCATATTCTGTTTTTCTATAAACAAACTTTATCTGTGGCCTTGTAACAGACAGTCAGTTCCAGGAAACACACAGCTAACAAAGTCATTCCCCTTGCACTGCACATAATATAAAAACAGAGTTTAAGTAAATATTTGAATTAGGACGATTTGAAAAATTTAACTTTGGAGTAGCCTTTTGCTGGCACATATTGATCACTTCTTTGGAAAGCAGCTCTTTCCGTGGATTCACTATGCTGTACCTGCACCATTTAAATAAAGCTCATTCAGTAGAACATATAATATTCTAGCAGACTATATCTAAAAAAAAACCCCAAAACAAAAAAACCCTCAGCATTTGCAGAATGCAGATTCAGCTCCTGTTGCATATCAAAGGAAAGCTGCTCTATAAATAGCAGAAGAGCAGCACCTAGTGCTAAATGCAGATATAGCAGAAAGACCTTTGGTCACAACTGGCTTATTAAATCTGAGGTTAATGTTACCGTTAAATGGTTTTTTTCCCCCTTGGTATTTTAACCATGGAATTATTCTGTGAAAATGACAGGCACGCACTGGCTGACGGCTCAGGTCCCTTCGGCTCTGTTTGTAATTCTCCCGTTGGGTGATTACTATGGACTTTTCATTCTCATTGCCCCACGGTCTTTTTAAGTGAACGTGTCCACTAGGTAGAGGAAACTTGCTCAGGCCTAGCTTTATCTTTTATGTCAATTAGCTTCTTGGGGATGGTGAGGAAGAAATAGAAAGGCTCAGGTACACTGGGACAATGTGATGGGAAGTCCCAAGAAAGTCCCTTTTCTCCCATTGTCCTTATTTTCTCCTATCCTTAAAAATAATAATAATAAGAGCCAGGGTGGGATTTCTGCATATCTGCACTGTTGAATAGGGAAAAGAGAGCATGGGCCTTTGTATAAAAATTATACCATTGATCTGCTAACAGTAGGCGGTGTTTATACTATGCTACACCCCTCCTTATGTTATAAGGATGCACTTCATTTATCAAGCTGTTTTATCTCAGAAAAGATCACAGATGTCTACGGAAATACAATAGGAACCCAAGTTTGCATAGTCAAGTTCTCCCAAGTAAAAATTTTCATATCTTTATTATTTTATTTTTCTACAGATGAGGGGAAAATACTTATCTATGGAAAACAGTCAGGTAATGACGTAGATGAAACCTTTGGAGACTCAGAGATACATGACAAGAACTACTAAAGTAGACTGATCATCAGGAACATGAACTTCTTTAAAAGCGAGCATTACCAGTGAATTAAAAAGGTGCACATCAGAGCTTTCTCCCAGAGGCGGAAGTTCTTGCTGGACTCACGTGGTTAGTCTGTGACCTGGTATCTTCCTCTATTCAATACAGAGTCATGTGGCAGCATGTCACATGTAAAATAATCCCTCATGGGTGACTTGAGTGCACTTCTCCCTTGTATCTACATACAATGCGCATGTATTTACAGTGCAATCTCACAGTTTGGTAATCTAACTTGGAAAACCTTCCTTGTGTTTCAGTGTGGATTTCTATGGAGAGATTTAAGGTACCTAGATATTAAATGTTTCCTAGTGAAGTCCAGAGGAGCTAGCTTTCACAACAAAATGGTCCAGATAAACTAGAGATTGTGACAAACAAAGACCTCATAAATTCATTTACTCATTCACCCATTCATCCATACCTCCTAGGCGTCTGCTATGGTCCAGGCATTGTTTTTGGCTCTGGGACGTAGCTGTGAACAAAAGAAAGTCCGGCTTTCATGGAGCCCTCATTCTAGTTGAGAAGACACATAGTAAACATATAGCCAAGCGCTAAGCAGAATAAAGTCAGGATAGAAAATTGAGGCTCCTGATAGTCTAACCCTTGCTTGTGAAACACAGAGTAAGGATTTTGTTTCCTGACCAATCAGAAACCGGTTGGGAGAGGTTCACCCTACCAAGTCACTTCTGGCCTGTGGATGGCGGTTTATTTGCCTGTGAATTCTCTGCTATGTCCAGACCCTCATTGAATTCTTACCCCCCCATTCGTCTACACCAGAAACTCCATGCCTACAAGTGCTACCAGTTCCCTCCCAGCTTTTCATCCCTCTTCAAGAAGCTGGGTAAGAAGAGTAATTCATTTTTATGCCCCTTCAATTGTCCTCCTTGGCCTGTGCTGCGTTTGTTGACATGTTTTAATTACTTTATGACACAGTCACCAGAGCTGGGCTGAGATCACCAATTTGTTGTTCAGAGGCTGTTAATTATTCAGCCGGTGGATGGAGGCTCCCAGTTACTGCCTATTTGTGTGCACAAGGGTCAAAATTAGGCCTTCCTAGAGGAGCTCTGGGTGAAATCTCTCCAGCAAGAATCCAATTGGCCAATACACAGTGTGCAGTGCTTATTATGTGTCCATCGCTTGTACCAGGTGCAGTGGGGTCTTGTGGGCCATTCTGGCCCTCAAGGAGATAACATTCCTACTGATAAGGGCTTCTTAGGAACAGGCATTTTAGCCACATAGGCACATTTGCTCTTTGGGGATTTATTTTAAGTCATGGGATCTTAGATATGGAAGGAGCCTTAGAAATTATCTAGTCTAACCTCCATATGTTGCTGAGAAGGACAACAAGATTATAAGGGGTTTTGATTAACTCAAGGCCACACAGTCCTGGCCTCTTTCAACTACACCAGGCTGCTCCTCATCGAATTCAGTTTGTTTGAGCCCACGCCCCTGGAAGCAGCCATTCAGCACGCGACAGCCATCCACCCTGTCCATCTCCACATTGAGGACAAGAGCCCCCATGGGAAGCACTGAAAAATGGAAAAATAGTCCCTACAATGCACTAATTAGGAATTCTGGGATTTGTACATCAATACACAGAAGTGCAACTTTGGTTTTAGGTGTCCCTTTGTTCTAATTTTAAAATAGAAATAGCAAGAAACCTGTGCTGTTGTATTCTGTGTAACCGAGAGTAGGATCAGCAGTTCTCCTAACGTCTCCTCTGTGTGTACGCAGCGTCATCGTCATTCCTGTTATGTCCTTGGTTTGAGTGCAGGCCTATACTTCACAGTCCAGTTTTCAGATGTACATGTGCTTTGGAGTCAAGCATTTTGAGGTTCAAAATCAGGATTTGGGGGAAAAAAATCTGGATTCAACACTAATTAGTTGGGTTCCCTTTGTTATTTTACATCTTAAAACCTCAGTTGTATTATCTGTAAAATGGGAATGATACTGACAACTGTCGAGGGCTTTTATGAATGTATCCTCACCGCACTTCCCTCTCTCAGCCTCTTGCATAATTGAATCAAAAAGCGTGTTTAGTTTCTCACTGAACAATGGCAGCCTCGTTATTCTCAATAATTCGCAAGGGTTATTGAGCCAACATGACTGTATCTTTGAGGAAAAGTTAGGCCTTTCATTTTATGCAGTTAATAAAGCTAATTCTTGTTTCCCCATGTATTAACTTGAAATTTTCAAACCTACACATAAGTTGAAAAAAAGCAACTTTTGGTTCTTTTCTTCCTTGAAAATAATCAGAGAAAGGACTAAATGAACATACATTTCCTATTTAGGAGGACTTAGATGTTTGTCCCTAAGAGGGACCTAAAACAAGCACAATCTGAGAACTCTTCAAGGGGGGCGGTGGCTTTTCCTCTACTTATTTCCCTTTTGTTCTCCCTACAAACATCTTTTATAAAATGTACACAAACAGCCCATAGCTTCCATCGCTCCCCTGTCCCAGAATCAACCCTGTCGAGACCCAGGCTTTGTATCAGTGAGTGATGCAAGAAGCTGTTTTTGGCTTCAGAAATGTTTTCCTCTCTGTTCTGACTCCTCTCTTGTTGTTCTTCTTTTCTCTCCATCTTTCCTTCACTCCTCTTCCCCAGATACTCCCACTGTTTCTCTCTTCCTGTTTTCTTAGTTTCTTCCTCTCTCCCTGGTGTCCAAAGCACCAATCAATCACAGCCCTGTCACAATCACAGCTCTATCCGTGGTTCCTCTGTCTCCACGATAAAACAAGATAGGAGCGAGTGGCCCTTCCGAAAGACAGACAGTAGCCAGTGGGAGGCTTCCCAGCCCAGTCGAGCCTGCCAATAAGAGCATTTCCTTGCAGCTGCAAGGCTTGGGAGAGCGAAATGACAGCTAGCTGCACAAGTTTGCCGGTAACACACTTAAGTTGTTTTGCTTTGCAGAAACATGGGAAAATTGTGATAAATTCCAGATGATTTCAAAACACATTTGAGGGTCAGATATACAAAAGGCAGATAAAATCTGAATTAGGTAAGTCCAAGCTGATGCACAAATCTCTCCTTAGGCCCAAACATCTTGCAGATTGGAAGGCTTTAAATTTGACAATTCCCAGTTAGGGATGATAAAAATTGAACTTTGCTCTCCTTAAACCCCAAGCCATTATGAGAAGAGAGGGTTCACGCAAAGTTGAAGTCCAACAGCTAGTAAAAAACTGAGGTAAATGTGCGTTACGAGTGAGCATTGGAAAGGCTTTTCATCCAGTTAAGAAACTGGAATATATGGAAAGGGAAAAAACTGTCTTTGTATCTGCAGAAGTGGAATATCTGCTCAGTATAACCTAACACACCTGCTCCGTCGGCCCTGCTCCAGGAAGACGGTGTCTGGTGCTGAAGGAGAGCAGAGCGGCTCTGCCCCACATTCCTTACGCTGTGGCCTGCCCTCAGCGTCAGCGCTCTCGGGGGCCACGGGGCCGCCGGCTGCACACCGCAGGAAGAGTGAGACCGTTCCTTCTGTGCAGTAAATGAGGCTAAATAGTTTTCCCTTTTGTTCTCCCACCTTTCATTTGAAACTTTCAAACCCACAGAAAAGTTTGAAAGAAAGCATAAAGAACACCAATTTACCTAGTTTCACCAATAGGACATTCTCTTATGTAACTATAATGGCATGTACACTCCCAGGGTATTTAATTAACATTGATACACTGTTAGTATTGTCTAATATCAACACCATATTTAAATTTTCCCTGTTGTCCCAGTAACTTTTTTATTACCTTTCATGACATGGACAATTTTGACTAGTCCAGGCTAGTGCTTTGCAAAATGTCCCTGCAACCTCAATTTGTCTGATTGTATTCTTTGGGACTGAATTCAGGCTAAACATTTTTGCCAAAAACGCTACAGGGTGACAGTACGTATTTCCATGGTATCATATCAGAAGGCACTGATGACAGTTTGTCCTGGTATTGGCGATACAAAGTTTGATTACTTGGTTAAGGTGGTGACTGCCATATTTTCCATTGTAAAGGCATCCCTTTCCATTGCGTTTGGATCAGTTACTGTATTGAGGTTAGCAGAGC
The DNA here is from genome assembly GCA_004026545.1 of Mormoops blainvillei. Lineage (NCBI taxonomy): Eukaryota > Metazoa > Chordata > Mammalia > Chiroptera > Mormoopidae > Mormoops > Mormoops blainvillei. The sequence goes on along the minus strand of PVJD01002135.1, from coordinate 5,205 downwards.
ACTGATTTTCTAAGTTTTTCATTTCCTTTGTATATATCAGATGTTAACTCTCAGATCAAACCCAGGCCTTTCTGAGGTCAAAGCTCACGCTCTTTCTGCTACAGGTGCTACCTCTTCAGTGTGTGAACAAATGCAGCTAGCCATCTGAAGCTTCTGAGAAAATAAGTGTCTTCATTTTATCCCTTGTTTAGAGTTTTATTTTCTTTTATCTTGGAAAAAGAAAAGTGGACCCCTTCTGTAGCTTTGAAGCCTAATTTTTAAAAGAAGCCCAAGACTACAGCATAGCCAGAGCTGTTATTTCTAGGGTTCACATGTGAGGGGCTGTCTCTAAAGAGGTAGAGAACATCCAAATCAGCTTCCCTGCCTCAGCATCACTGACATGATCCCACCTCTTTGGGGGGCCAGGTACATTTTTTTCAGGGGATGGATGAGTAAGTGTTGAAATCAAAATGTCAGTTCTGGGGGGCTGGGTGGTACTTTTGTGTGTGTGTGGCAAAGCTGGATTGAAGAGTTTGGGGGAACTCCTATCATTCTTTCCAGAAGCCAAGATCAGGGGGAAGCCCCTGTGTAAGGGAGAAGGTAGAGTCTGCAAAGCAGCCTGCAAAGACCTTGACTCCACCACCTCCACCAACATTACAGACCCACCTTTCAGTAAATTAGTGCGAACGGGAGGGCCGGGCTCTGGCGGGGGCAGAGGCCCTGTGAGCCTTGCAGCTGCTGGACTCAGGGCCAGGGATGTGAGAGGAGCGCCGGCTGAGAGCAGAACCACTCTTTCTCTCCTTTCCCAGTAGCTGCCCTCCCTGAAACTCTCCTCGCTTTAGGAAAATTTGTGGAAAGATTCCTGCAGAAAGGTGCAGCAGGGAAAACACAGAGAGAAATCCCGAGTTCTACCTGTCCCTTCTCTTGTTATAGCAAGTGGCAACCACTCATCTAATCACGAATAGATTTAGGTTTACAAGTCACACTGGCAGTGTCAGGGTTAGTCTGTCAGGGTTACAAACACTAAAAGAACCCCCCCCCCAATTAAAACAAAAAATATGTTCTTTGTTTGCCATCTTTGTACTGTTTAACATGAGTATTTCAACAGCCTTTATTTCCCAAACATGCAAACAAGAGAGAGTGATCTGACCCACAGTATATTGACATACCACATAGCTATAACCTTGAGATAAAAGTAAAGGAAAAAGTCAAAACAGCTCAAACCAAACACTAACACAAATGAGTCTTTCTTCAGGACAGACCCCTTCCCTCTGCCAGAAGAGAACACACTAACATGAGCACATCCTGACCATGGTGGACACACAAAGACAGATCCACACTTGGCAGACCCACAGGGCCCCAAACACATAGCTGAAAAGTCTGTTGCATTAATTAACTAATTCAACAAATGTACGCTACTCTGAGCCAGACACAATTCTAGGCGTTGGAAATGTCTTACACACCTAGGACAGCAATGTTCAACCAGTGTACCGAGTCACACCGGTGTGCCACAAGAATTTTTAAGACATGCAAAACATGGCTATTTAGTCAGGAACATACTGACCTCTTTTCCCTTAGATTGTCAAATAAAAAAAAATGACACCAGCCAACACAATAACAGCTGTCCAGTGTGAATGAATCAAAATTATACCTATTTTTTGTCAGATAGGCAAAAATGTATTTTATGGTGTGCTGCGGAATTTTAGTAATTAGTTTATGTGTGCCATGAGATGATAAAAGGTTGAAAATCGCTGATCTAGGGGATATATAAAACTTGCAAGCATCCGCCCTCGTGAAATTTATCTAGTGTCATTAGGAAAAAAAAATCTGAGACTATACTCCCACAGTATTGAGAGAAGATGGGAAGTCACAGTTGTAGCAGAAAGCCTGAGCTGGCTTCCTGGATTCTGCACATACAGGAAGACAACTGCTTCAAAATCTGGGTCACACTGTGGAATGGCTACTAAGGAGAGAAGAAGAGAAAAAACAGAGAGTCAGAGTGAAGCTCCTCTCCTCACCAAACCTGGGAGGGTCCTTTGGGAGCTTTTACCAAATTGATTAGGAAGAGTCAAACATAATGTTTATTAGATGATGGATAAAAGCAACAATAAGGACTCTGCCTCAGTCCCATGCTGGAACAACTCCCAAGATGAAATGTTCCAACATAAGAACAAGTAACTAACTAACTGAACATCCTTGCTATGCGGAGCTCAGTGCTGAGCATTTAACGTGTATTGTCTTATTTAGTCCTCACAGTTGCCACCAGGTGAGATAAACACTAATTTATTCCCATTTCCCATTTGAAGAAACAGACCTAGAAAGTTAAGTAACTTGACCTTGCCCAAGGACACATATCTGGTAGGCAGCGGAAGGAGAACAGGATCCCAGCTCTGTTCGATGCTGAAACCCATGTTCTACACCACTGCATTCCCATCCATAAAATTATTTTTTCATCATTCAATATAAGGAAAAAGATATTAATATTGAACAGGAAAATTATTCTGATGGCTTCAGAATGAAGTCTATGTTTTTAAGGTAATATCTTGGAACAGACAGTTAAACATGACCTATCAGTCAAAAGCACAAATGCACCACTTTCTCAAATGCAAGAGATGAATTTTGCAGTGGCTTAAATGTACATAAGCCCAACCTCTAAACTTTGAATTATGATTCAAGAATAAACGGAGGTCAGTATTTTATCCACTAATAAATTACTACTCAAAGTTTATCTTACAACTGCATACATTTCTATCTTTGCACTTTATTTGATAACTGAATTACTAATAAAATAACTAAGGTAAAGCCAGTTCAGTGAGAACAATGCAGAACTCCAGAAGTAAGTGTATGACTATTTAGGAATAAGTTCATATCAAAAATTTTTATTAATAAAATCAAGCATAATTATAATAGAATTTAACTTTGAAGGGGGGAGAAGTCTTATTTTTGCTTTAAATCATTTAAATTAAATGGAATGAAAAGTGATCAGAGTGCTTATTTTTCTTTGTTTTGTGGGAAATTTTGCTGGGAATGTGGATCTATTGTGCACAAAGGACATTGGCTTTATGCTGGAACCACCAGGCAGGTTGAGTTGAGAAACAATCGGCTCAGTCAGCAAGGCTTTGAATCTGATTGAGCCAGGAAGTGGCCACCCCCCCACCGCACCCGGGCACAGGGCAACACGAAGGGAATGAAGGCAGTAACCCAAACGAGGGCTGATCCTCTCTCTCTCTCTCTCTCTCTCTCTCTCTTAAGTAAACTACAATGAGGATTTATTGTGTCAAATCTACTTCAAGGATTATTTCATTACATTTTATTATCATAGGTCAAACAAATTAGAATCTTGTTTCCAAGTAGATCAACAGTCCACATATGTCATGGCTACTGTCTCTAAGAGACTTCTGTTTGTTGAGGTCTGACATACCCTCATGTTTTGGTAACAGAACATCTTTGAGACCGAGGACCCAAGTCACAGAGGAAAATGCAGGGCCTATACCGGGCTGCCGGCCGGACTCTCATTACCTCCGGAGCTCTGAGTATTTTCTCTGGGGTCATTGCTTTCTTCCCGGTCTTTTCTTACAAGCTTTGCTTCACAGGATGGAGTGTCTGGATTGCTTGTCCCATTTGGAATGGAGCTTTGGTAGGAAAACATTTTACTATATATATTGAGAGAATACAGAGCGGAGGGAGGGAAAGAGGAAACAGAATAACATGTCCTTGTTAAGTTTTCCAACAATATGAAAAAGTCAAAATTCTACAGAAAATCAGAATTTACCTTAGAACATGAATTTCTATTAGTTGCATTTTAAATATAGAATTTTTTCTTAAAATCATTTTACCATGTGTACTGAATAGTGTGTATACTATAACAGAAATACTGTTCAAGAAATTCTTGGGGGAGGGGGGCATAACGGAGTGAAATAGTAATGGAAAAAAATACCCCAAAAAATTTTAAGAAAGAAATGACAGCACAAAAAAGCAAATTCTTAAATAGTTATTTTGTTTTAATCTCCTCACCCTGATAGTCAGAGAAATTGAAATTTCTTTTGAAATTGGAATTTAAAAGGAGGTGGGGGAGGGAGAAGAGGGTTAAGAGGACATAAATGGTGATGGACGGAGACTTGACTTAGGGTGGTAAACACACAATAAAATATACAGATGATGTACTATAGAATCGTATACCTGAAACCCATATAGTTTTATTAACCAATGTCACCCCAAAAATTCAATTTAAAAAACTAACCATGAAAAATAATTTCAAAATGGAAAACAAAGTAAACTAACTTTCAGACAAATACCTTCATTAGAAATGCTGATGTGTGTCTATACGACCCAAATTTGCAAGACCAGAATCTTAGTTCTCCCTCCTTTTTCTCTGCACTCAACCGTTGGACCCGAAGATAATTCAAGAAGTTGGGTGATGAACTTCACAGACTTTCCAGTTCCTTAGGAAGGTGTATGTGTGCCAAGTACAAGTTGGCACCAAGTAGGGGCTCAGTGTCTGCCCACTGACTGACTGCACAGATGAAGGATCAAACTGGTGCCTCAACTCTGTGGGTCAAGAAGTGAGCAGCACTAGCCCTGGCTTCTCGGTGATAGGGCTTAGGACTTACAGAGGCCCACAGGTGTAACAGACACTTCTCTCATTTCCTGACTTATCTGACACTCACCACTGAAAGTAGAGAATTCAATTTTGGAGGCTTTTGATCTTAAGTTTTCTATTCAAATATAGTCACTCCCAGGAGGGGCAACATTTTAAGTCTTAAGAGAGAAAATCAATGGACAAAGGACCTAAACTGATACTTCTCCAAGGAGGACATACAGGGGGCCCAGAGACATACAAAAGGATGCTCAGCATCACTCGCCATCAGAGAGACACAAATTAAAACCACAATGAGATACCACTTCACACCAGCCACAATGGCCATCATAAACAAATCAACAAATGAGTGCTGGCAAGGTTGTGGAGTAAAGGGAGCCCTAGTAATTTGTTGGTGAGAACGCAGACTGGTGCAGCCACTGTGGAAAACAGTTTGGAATTTCCTTAAAAAACTGAAAATGGAACTGCCTTTTGACTCAGCAATTCCACTGCTGGGACTATACCCTAAGAATAATACCCTAAGAACTTGAAATAATCATAATTTTATGCAATTTTATATCATTACACTTTCCTCTCCTCTCTCTCTACTCCCTACCCCAATCATAGCTGTCCTGCTGATTAATTTAAAT